>JACGWL010000953.1:0-17814 GCA_034509725.1 Sesamum angolense
TAGTAAAAAAAGAAGAAAATATTATAAAATGTAATGCTAGAGAACCTTGCTACTAAATAAAAAAAATTAATGATTAAATAAGTAAATATTAATATAATATTATTTTGATATACACCTTTTCAATTATATTTCCCAATTAATTGTTCATGATTTATAACTTAAATAATTATATAAGCATTGTACTACAACTTAAATTTTATAGGTACATATCCATATTAACGAGCCCCGGTAGGAAATAATTTTGAAAGAATTTTTTTGTCTTAGATTTTATATATTCAGATATAGAAAAAATTGAGAAAAGTAAATAGGTTATCTTTTTAATACTATTACATTTTCTTTTCATATTTTTTTTCATTTGGATAATAAAAATATAAGGAATAGATAAAAAAGATAAATGATAAAAAAAAGAAAGACAAAACCAGTTAGTATTTTTTTATTGATTATTTCCGATATATTTTTCTTTTGGTGTATTTGTAATTTGATTTTATTATAGAACAAATAGAATATTTTAATGCATTTTCTGATTTTACTTTCACAATATAATTATTCAAATTAAATCATCCACCACCATACATTTTCATATAAATAAGTTCCAACACGAATCACAGACCTACATAGAAGTAGTATTACAAAAAAAAGGAAACACACACACACACACACACACATATAATATATATATATATACTAATTATTTACTTACTTTGCTTTCACCAATTAATCGTTCACCTTAAACTATCATTCGATCATATTCTTCTTATAGATTATTAGCAACACAAATCATAAATTTACGACAAAACTTTAACAATCTATAATACATTTAATCAATATATCGAGAATGTCATAATTTCTAAATAGAATATTAAAAAATATTCGTACAGTTTCCAACAGTCTTTTAATATTTCATTTCTATAGAAATACCAATCGTCATTCCATTTTGCGGAGTAACTAGGCAATTTAGGCTTTCTATATATATTAATCTCATAAGAATGTATTTCATTAAACCCCTCATTTCTTATAGTTATCGTTCTTAATAACAATTATAGACTAGCTTATTTAAAAAAAAAAAAAAACTCATATTTCTTGTTAATAAATACACTATTTTCAAAAACCACTTTCTAATATTACTCGAATATTATTTTAAAATATTCCTATTTATCATTGATCAGTTTCTCACTATAAAATAAAATAAATAAACATCTACCCGTATAATTAATTATTTTATTAATCAATCCGATTAAATTAAAAAAAATCAACTACATAATTCATTAAAACTAATAAATTAGGTAATATAAACAATTAATTATGGCCTCCCTAATTTAACTGAGACATTTAACCGATCATTAAATAAATAATTACTCAAACTCATAAAACTTCTGAAGTAAACAATGAACCAATAGTATAAACTACATTAACTAAAGATTCTAATTAAAATAATATAATAATATAAATTAATACTGATTAAATAAAATTTTCTTATCCGAATATTTTCGAAAAACAGTGCTGTGTGTTTATGTTTGTGTGTATGCATTTATGTGTGTGCGTGTATTTGTGTAGTTTAATTGAAGGTGGGCGGTGGCTGCCCATTCTCAATTAGCTCAATTTTTTCTTTTTGTTTTTTAATTTTTTTATATATTCCTTACGTCTTTTTTTAATTTTCTTAATTAAAATAATTTGCTCCTAAATATAATATATAGCACTAATTTTACACCATTCAAATTTTAATATAATCAAAATTTGATTCTATAATTTATTTACTAATTAACTAAATTTTATAAATACTTATCAATTAATCCCACAATTATGTATTAGAAATTTTTAGACGTTACACCATGGATTTTATAGATCATCATTTATGAGTGGAAAATAACTATTTTTTTTATATTTGTATAGATATAAAATATGTATATCAATGTGCCAAATGAAAGTTTTTAACAGCCCTTTAAATAGTTGTGATAATAATATGACCGTATGCAAAATTACATAATTTAATGAAAACTCATAATTAATCATTATAAATCGATGATAATTGGGTTATATAAATATACAAAAATATAATAATGATCACATACTTATTAAAGCTAATAAATACCTCAATGTGTCAAATGAAGTGTAAAGAATACTTATTAATTATAGCCTTTAAATAGTTGTAAAATCATACATCTAGAGAAAAAGATTAAGGGATTGAAATAGAAAAAATGTGTAAAAATTTTATTGTAAACTTTCCTTTTAGGACGGGTATTTAATTTAGTTAATATATTTAATATATATAAAAAGTAGTTGTTCTAACCTTTCCCCATAATTAATATATTATTACACTCAATGTGTGTGTTTAAATATATTTTATATAAAATAAAAAAGTATCTATATGATAATTTTTTTTGTTTGGTTAAAAAAGTTTGGATGGCAAAGTTGGAGGGGAGAGAGGGAAATAACTGTAAGGCCATGTTTATTATGTGAGATGGGATTAAAGTGATATAAATTAGCGAATGATAAAATTTGGAATATATAGCGATAGGATTTTATAGTATTTTTTTTTATTTTATTAGATCAAGTATTCGAATTATTTTGTGATAAGTTTAGTTCATGTTTATTGGCAAATTATTTATTTGGGATAAAATTAAAATAAGATAATAATAATTATAAAAATATCCAGAATTTTTTTGTTAGTAATTTTCATATGTTTTATATTAAACTAAAAAGAAGGGGGCAAAAAAAAAAAAAAGATGTTAAAAAAATAGACTTTTTCTTCCTATACCATAGGCAATTGAGAGATGAAAATTGAACAATCTTCAAGGGCATTTAAGTGATTAACAAAGACTTGAATAAGGATATTTTGGTAACTGAATTTTTTTATCTTGATCAAGGGGGGGCCCGACGGTTTATTATCAGCCCAAAAGGGCATGGATTTTTATCATCCAATAATCCATCATTTAGCCCAACTATACCGAGCCTGCAATTTAAATCTCGAGTCGGACAGTTTGTAAGTAAACACCAATTAAGCCGGATTGGACTGGATATCCAACCCAATCCGGAATAGTAAACATGCCCTAAGGTTAATTTAGTCAATAAATTAAAATACAAGCGAGGTAGTTACATCAATCTCTCATGCTTAATATACAACATAAATAAATAATGAACTCATGGTAAAAATTACAAAGTACAAGCTCTTTTCAAATAAAAATAAGTGGTCGACTATTATATTCATACTAGTAATTTGTGGCACACTCTACTTGTACATAATTCTTTAATTTAAATTTTTTATTATTTTATAAATTATATATATATAATATAAGGTATAGATTTATGAAAAGTGGTGATAAAAAATGATAATGATTAATATAAGAAAGGAAAAAAAAGATGCATGAAAAATTAAAAAAAATTAACTACCTAAGAATAGTGAAAAGTTAAATAAGACAAGCTAAAAAAGGTGAGGCACATAAAAATCCTCCAATAAATTTTGAAATGGCTTATTCGATAGTGCCAAAACATTGGCCCAACTCCATTGCCTGAATATTAAAACTTCAGTTGGCAGGCCCGGGTGAACGCAAGCCTCCTCCATCACAGATTATGATGTAGGCTCGACCACTTGAGTCGACTTTAGATGGCCACCGGTTACAATGGAAGTGGCCAACCTAGGCCAGGGACTTTCTTGATCGGCCATTATGGGTGCAAGATGAGCCGAGCCGCTCGCGACTCCCATTCAAGCTCCGCGAGCTCGAGCTTGGTTCTTTTGTTTGGCTCGCGAGCTCACATTTTTATTTTTTATTTTTTTTAAAAAAAATTATTTATAAATATTATTTAAGTATATATTCAATATTATATTAAATTTATATTCAAAATTCATTATCTATTAGAATTATTAGTCAATATATCTCATATTTTAATTTTATAAAATACGATATTTTTATTTATATTGTTTAAAAATAAGTTTAAGAAACAATGTTGTAAGTTTTGATAGTTTTTTTTTTTTTTTTTTTGTAAATATATATTTAAAATTCATCATAAATTAGAATTATTAGTTAATATCTCATATTTTAATTTTAGATAATATTAAATATGGTATATTAGTTTGTATCATCTAAAATAAGCTTAATTAATAATTTAGTATATTTTCATAATTTTTTTGTAAATAAGTATTTAATGTAATGCATATGAATTTTATCGTTAAAATTTCAATATGCACTACAACAAAATGCATGTATTTCAAAACTCACCATATATTAGAATTGTTAGTCAATATATCATGTTTTAATTTTAGTGATATTAAATCAATGGCTTCTTTATTTTTTCATGTTCAAGAAAACAAGATTGTTTAGATCTGAGAGGACCCAATCTCATCCGTTTTTTGAAACTTAGACTTATAGCATAACACATATATTATTTCGTAAATATGGTATTTTTGATTTATATTATGGAAAAACAAGCTTAATCATAATTTAATATGTTTTTTGATTTTTTTAAATAAATATTTAATATAATGCATATGAATTTTATTGCTATATTTTAATATCCATTACAACAAACTACAATTATTCACCTATATATTAGAATTATTAGTCAATATCTGAAATTTTAGATGTAGATATTTCATTATAGTATTTATATTATTTATAAACAAGCTTAATCAATACTAAAGTACATTTTGATAAGTATTTTATAAATTTATATTTAATATAATTCATATGAATTTTATCATTATAATTTTATGGTTAGTCCCTTAAGTTTTCATTTAAAATCGCTTTAGTCCTTTAAGCTCATTTCTTGACTTTAGCATTCCTAAACTAAAATTTTTGTCTCAATTTGGTCCATATGACCATTTTTCGATGAAAATGTGGCCGAATTTAATTTTTTGGATGGTAAAATGGTCAATTTAAGTTTGATTTTATTACTTTAGTCCCTTAAGTTTGTAAATTATCAAACTAGTCCTTTTTTAGAAAGGAAACCATTTTTTTTAAAATATTTTTATATGGTGAATATGATGTAATTATCTTGTATGAAAAGTAAAAATTTTGTACTCTTATTGACATAATAATAACCTATTGCTTTACTTAAAATAATAGTGTTTTGCTTTTCATTTTCAAAAGTGACCAAGAAAATCCAAACTATGAATAAATTTTATAAAATTTATCTAGTCTAAAAATATAATTAAAAATCCAAATCATTTTTTTAATCTTAGGAGTTAAAGATAAGTCTAGTAAAATTAAATCTTAACAATATTTATTATATATTAGCAGCTATAGTTGTAAAGAAAAAGTTGGTAGAATGTACTTTTAACTAGAATACGTATTTGGTGGATTCCAAATACATATACAAAATTCATTTTAAGAGGTTTTTATAGAACTTTTTCTATTAAATTGAACTATATATTTAGAAAACCTAAAAATGAATTTTATATATATACATGAAATCCAAAAAAAAAATCTAATTAAAAAGTATATTCTACCAACTAATTATTTGAAAATTCAATATTTAATAAATGATTAAGAATTAACTTTTTTAGACATCTCTTTTAACACTTAAAATAAAAGTTTACTGACTGAGATCTTTTTATTGTATTTTCATATTAGATAGGTTTTATAAAATTTATTCATAATTTTATAACTATTGAAAAAAAAAGAACCTATTTATTTTAAGTTAAGCAATATATTCTTATTATATTCACAGTTCAAAATTTATTGATCATTTTACCTCCAAAAAAGTTAAAATCCGGCCACATTTTCACCGAAAAATGGTCAGAGGGACCAAACCGACATAAAAACTAAAGTTTAAGGATGATAAAGTCAAGAAATAAATTTGAGGGACTAAAATAATTTTAAACAAAAACTTAAGGGACCAAATGTAGTATTTATCTTTAGTTTTAGATGATATTAAAATATGTATTTTGATTTATATTATTTAAAAAAGCTTAATCAACTTAGTAAGTTTTGATAATTTTTTGTGAATAAATATTTAGTATAATATATATGAATTTGTTGATGTTAGTTTAAAAACTAAGTAGTGGTGTGAAACTTTGGTTACGTCTAATTAAATGATTGGACCGTATGATTTTTCATGGCTGTCAAGTTTCTTTCATCGTTTTTTTTTTTTTTGGTCTTATGAAAATTTTCTTCCTGGTCGCCCTCTGCTTCTGGGCACAGAGGTAGCCCAGACGGGGAGGCTGCCGACCCCTCTGTCGGAGCAGCGAAAGGGTGGGGGGGGGGTGGTTATTATTTTTTTTAAATAATATTTTTTAATTTTTATAAATTATAGTAATATATATATATATATATATAGCATAATTTATATAGTATTATAAATTATTATTTTTTTTAAATAATACTTTTATAAAAAAAAAATAAGCATAATTATTGAATTAACATTAATTTGGCATGCCATGTCATTTTTTGATCAAAAATTAAAATTTCGGGTACTGAAATACTAAATTTCATCAATTTAACATTTAATAATTTTATTAAAAATTGAGCTATCGAATTTAAATTAATATTGAGCATATTTAACGAAATAAGAAAAATAATTTTTTTATATAAAATTTAATACAAAAAATATTAGGTTATTCAAGTAGTTATTTTTTTCTATATAAACTTTTTCTAAGTAATTTTTATATATTATAAGTATATTTTAATAGGCCTAGTTGATCAAGTTGACTAGAAGGGACATTTTAGTCGTTGTTCCTGTAAAATTAGGTTCTTTTTGACCAGGGGGCAGTGTGATATATGGTTTGTAATACAGTGGATGAAACTGATATTTGATTTTTCATAGGAATTTTTTTTTATCTTTTGGATAGCACAAGGGGACAAAATGAATTTAACTCGTATATTATTTAAAATTCAAATATTTTAAAAGAATCAATTGTCCGTAGATTTGGAGAAAATCTTTCCAGGTACTCGTTCCGAATGCTTTTCTTAAGCATAAAGAATGTTTTTTTCCTATGGGTGCCTTCGGGACGAATCTTTGAGGGATTGTTCGCTTTTTCAGAGCTAAAAAACCATACATATATAGTTTTTAAAAATTATCTGCCCCTTTTCTAAATATTTTGCAGGTATATTTTCCATGATAGGTCATACCTTCCCAGAAACATACACATTATTTATTTGGAATTTCTTGATTATGATGGACTTTCAGTATATTAATTACAAAAAAACATCAACACCTTATAAAAAGATTATATTAAAAAAAAGCTTGATTAAAATTACATTCCAATCCTTAAACACTAAAAAGTGGACAAAAATTCGAACTTGGAGTTGGAGGGGTGCGCCAGGCCAAGGCAGCAGTGCAACGCCGAGGCGACGCACGAGATCCCTAGCAGCAAGCTGCCGTGATAGGCTCTCCCCCTAAAAAAATTAATTTAATATCATGTGAGCCAATGGCTCACGTATCAGATATTAAACTGATAAGAACAGATACTACACTTGATCTTAGCCAAAAGGCCGAGAAAGGTATGCTTAATTCAGAACCACAGCTGTCAACTTATACTCGACCATCTGCCTACACTGCTTTAACCCTCCAATGTGGGACAAATTGCTACTTCATTCAGCCTTGTGCAGTGTACGTGATAACTGATAATGATAATTGTATTGGTGCTTATTTGAAAATGTTTTAATTGATGGATTTGAAGTCGTGCTTTCAAATCTTTATTAACAAATACTTTGGCTCATGGTAGTTCGGATTCAGTACTGGTTTTATACGCACCGTTCGACAGTCTTTTGAGTTTTAATCGTTATCATTTTTAACACCTGAACTAGGCTGAAAGAGGGGGTTTAATCATGCCTACGGTCTACAATATGGTCTGTGCTGCAATAAGATTGTTTTTTGTAGCTTCAGTTTCATATTTAGTTCAATACAAAGGAAGCAACGACATTGTCGTTGGCATTCAGGTGCGGTTCATAGGATCGTGCCTGATTCTGCTTTGGAGAAATTCATGGGTCTTTTGCAGTGCGTTTCCTTTTTATACACTCCATGAGATGGATCCTACATAAACCCTAACTGAGACCGGCCAGTTAAAGCAATTATATCTACTGAATAGGCCATTTTGTTGTTGTGTTTGATTATTTCCCAAAGAGGAACCATTGATTTTCTCAAGCATACATGTATACCGCAATTATGCTAGTTTCACTTGATTTGAATCCTCTGCACATAAGATGAAGAGATTTGACTGCTGAGATGTGGACATTATGGTTGATGACTGATTGAATATTTGGTTGTCCAGTTGTGAAAATGGCTTGCTCTTGAAATGAAGCTTTGCAGGTTATGCAGAGATCTTCGATGTCCCTACATCCGGTACAAGCCTTGCTGTGAGCTTACTCATGCATTGAGGTGCATGGATGTATGGTTGTAGCAACAAGCATAATTATGAGAATCAAGAACAGACTCATAAAAAATAAAAAATCAATCTATAATCATAAAAGCACATACGTATGATTAACAAAAGTCAGTGTGTATGTCTATATTTACAGAGGCCTCAAAGAGTGTCCGTTCTTCATCTTTGCAGGTAATTGAACTTTGATTTGTCATATTTGAACTTAAAGACGTATTCGAGGGGATCTCTTGGGTCAATGCTTAAACCTTTTCAAGGAGAGTTCTTGCCAAAACCATAGGAGCTATCTTTTGAAGTACAGTTCTTACCACAATTATAGGAGAGTTGACGAGTTGGCTGATAAAAGCGGAGGATTTTCTCATTTCGTCAAGATGGTTAGTCAAGTGAAGGTTGATCTTTTACAGATAACAGATTAGGTATCAGAAAGAAGCATTCAAAATTAACTTCTAGTAGAAGCTTGAAACATCACCGAGGTACTTCTTGCGTAATTGTCAACATACTGACTGAACAAAGTTCTACAGAACTGCATATATTTTGACTATCTGGACTTCTGCATGTTGAGAAAGCTAGCATGTTAGGGACCGGCACATTATCTGTCTCATTTTTTAGCATTGATGAGACCTCCAGCATAGACGGCCTATCTTCCCATCTTTCTTGGACACATAACAGAGAAACCTGCATGCACGTCTTCATTTTGCACGTCGAGTTAGTATCGTCCAAAGATTGATCCATAAAATCCATGCTATTGTCATTCTTCCAGAGCTCATATGCCTAACCAAATTCAGTGTCGAACCATAACTTTGAGTTAGTTTCTTGACATGATTACTATAGAAATCAACCATAACGAACCAATTATCAGTCTCGTACATGCTGTAAAAGATTTATATTCTTGTTCAGACCGTATAGACATGATGTCTTCTTCCCACTTATGATCTGTAGTAATAGTACCAAAACTATAGACGTCATACTTCCTTGAGTAGATTCCTCCTTTTACATACTCTGGTGGAACATAACCACTAAATTGCAAGAAGTAACACAAAAACAAAACATTAAGAGTATGAATGTAACTTTCGGTATCTGAGAGCTTTTTATGAGCAATTCTACTTACTAAGTTCCAATAATCCTGCGTGTGCTTGCTGCATTTTCGTCTTTCTGGAAAATTCTAGCTATTCCAAAATCTGATATTTTCGGTTTCATTTCTTTGTCCAGTAAAATATTGCCAGCTTTCAAGTCTCTGTGAATTATCGTGACTTGTGAGTACTCCTGGAGATACAACAGGCCTTGAGTAACACCGTCAATGATCTGAACTCGTTTCTGCCAATCTAAGGACAACCGCTTTACCGGATCTGCAATACACCGACAATGTTGTGAAAGCAGGTATGTGTATTATTGTTTATAATATGTGATGTTAAACGTCGCATTCTGAGACGGATGTTAAATTTCCTCTGTTGAAGGGTGTGATAAAGTGAAGTTCATTAGCTGCGCTTAAACATTAAAGTTCTAAAGCCCAACTTAAACTCATTTATGTCAATCTAAGCAGACGTCTTCAACGGGATTTGCAAAGATACTCCTATGGATCTCCTGCAATAAGATAAGATGTCAAGATATAATAGAAAAGAGATCAATCACTGACCAAAGAGGTACATATCCAAGCTCCTATTCGGCATGTACTCGTATACTAGCATCTGTTCTTCCCTTTCTGTACAGATTCCAAGAACTTTCACCAAGACATGTTGTAATCTTGTTGTAAGTGCAAGCTCATTCTTGAGTTCCTCTATCCCTTGTGTAGAACCTTTTGAAAGTCTTTTTATAGCAATCTGAAGTCCATTGTCTAATTCACCCTAACAAAACATCATGCAAGTAGTTGATTTGACATTGAATGTTGTCGAAATACGATAAAATTTGTCGTGTTGAAATGCACAAATCTATTGCTATTAGCAAAGAATAACCTTTGCATGGGCTGATGGAGCAACAACATACATAGCCAACAGAGACGTAAAGATAACATTTTACCTTGTACACTGGTCCAAATCCACCATCGCCAAGCTTGTTTTCACATGAAAAATTATCTGCCGCCGCTGCTATCTGAGCTAAACTAAAGACTTGCAGATTAGTCCACTCTTTTGTTTTTCCTGAAGCTGCTTTTCCTTTTACTGAGAGAAAATCGAAGACAAAGAACAAACAAGAAAACAGTTATCCTCCTCCTTTCTTGGGTACACAGAATGCTGTAATGTGGACTGGTACCTTTAGTGATTATAAATTTTCTTTTCAGGCAGCATAGTATTGTCCCAAGTAGGAGAATGGCTGCAAATGTTGTCCATAGCAGAATCACCCAAAATTCGTGTTTGAAGTTTTGGCCTTCCTCTTCTTTTGCTGTGAATGAGGTCATGAGAAATCTGTTCAGAACATGTTTTTGGTTCAAGTTTGAATGTGTCTGTCTTGCACCAATACATCCTAGTGATCCTTGTTCAGGTTGTCTAAATATGATTGAATGTCCTATTTCCTACACATAAAATATTCTTACAATCTCATCTTCTAACCTGTTCTGGAAAGAAATCCAATCCGTATCATCGTTGGGTACTTGAAACACGCTGTAACCAAGAAGCCCCTTCTCCTTTGCATAAGAAACTTTGATCTTAACTACTTCTACATCATCGAAACCAATCCAGAACGAACCAATCTTACAGTAGTTCACCACATATGTGGAGTTAAACGTCGGTTGAACTCCATAGCTGTTAATGTACCACTTAATGTATCAGTAGCTGATGGAGCCATCCGCAGTCATGGCTAGGCCTTTTGCCGGTGTGCCTATTGCATAGTCGTTGGGGTTTACTAACGTCCACGCATATCCATGGTATGGCAATCCGATGACCAGTTTGTTGGCAGGTAATCCTCTACGAATCCATTCATTTATCCCATAATCTGTACTTAGATTGCTTGATGGATCATACAAAGCAGCATGTGCTCCTGTGAATCTATCTTTTGATGACAGATGATAGTCAAATGACAGGACATGCACCCAATCAAACGTTCTCCGAATCGCGTTTACAGGGTAGATCATAGATTCGATGACGGCGAATATTTAGCTCCCATAGTCAAGATCAGAGGTGAAGTATCAGTATCTTTTGGTTCAGAATCTATAGCTTCTTTCCACTCATGAAGAAAACTTTCCATATTGGTCATATTGGCAGGTGTACTTGGAAAAACATGGTGTAAATCAAGTCCCATGAATCCATATTCCCTGGCGGCCATTATAGAAGATTCAATGAACGCCCTCCTGCCCGATGATCGGTTGATCATGTCGTAAAACGTTGAAGAGCTATTAGCTCCAACCCAGATGGACAAAAGTGTCTTGGCCGATGGATTCTTTTCTCGAACAATCTCTGTGAACGTAGACATGTATGGTTCATCAGATGGTGAAATATTGATCTCATAACTCGAAGTATTAATATGCACAAAAGCACATACATTTCCCTTACGTATACGACTCTTATCTATGCACTTTATTTATATTGATATATGTAAGAGTTCCATATTGGTTGCAAATTTAGTAATCATATGACAAGCGTACTTCACTTATGCTATGTAATTTATTTAAATTTGAATAAAACTTACTCGAGTTAGAATTTTTTTATGTATGTACATGTGTAGTTACAAATAGCTAAGGTTGCGATGGGATCTGCTGAGAACTTAACGAAGAACTGATAAGTTCACAAAAAGTAGAACAAAATTTATTGGATGACCCCCAGGTTTAATGCAATTTACATCCCTATGATTTCACAAATTAACAGATTACTACTCTCCTATGAAAAAAAAAAAAAGCAATTTACCCTCTATCTGGGGAGGTAAATTGCTTCATTTTTAAAAAAATACAGGGGGGGAAGTAAATTTCTATAGAGGAGTAGTTTGTTCATTTATATGGAGTGTTTGCAAAATCTTTTGCTTTTAAAAAAGTAATTTTTGTAGAAAAGTTGAAAGTTGTAGCAAATCAAAAGTAGGCGGTTTGAAAAAAAGAAAAGAAAAGCATATAAAAGCTAAAATGGATAGTGTTTGGAAAAAAACCACTTCCAAAATAAAGTTAATTGATGAAACACTATTTTGTCCCTATATATTAAAAAGATACTATCTTTTTGTTTATTATTTCACTTGTTGTTTGTCATTAATATTTATTTTTCATAAAAAAATATAAATTATATTTCGATTAGTATTTTATATTTATATTTTTAAAAATATTAAAAAAATATATTAATTTCATAATGATCCCATTAAGTAATATAACTATTAACTCATACACAGTAGTTAAACTTGCATGATTGCAAAAAATAATTATTTTATTAATTTAATCAAATAATAATATGTCAGAGAAATAAAGATGATGTAGCATATAAATATAAAAAACTTAAAAATATAAGTATATGAAAATAAATTTAATTATTGTTAAAATTTAAATTATTTAAAAACTTCGATATCAACTTTAAATCTATAATTTTAAAAATAAATTAAAAAGATAAAGTTGAATTAAGATTATTATAATGGTAAAGTAGTAAAAAATAAAGTTGGATTTATTTATAAAAAAGCCAAAGCAGCTAAAAGCACCCCTCAAGGTGCTTCTAGCTTTTGGCTTAAAAGCGTTTTTTTAACCGTTTCAAAAGTAGAAGTTCGTATCCCAAATACTTCAAAAGTGTTTTTTTAGAACTAGAAGCTGAAAAACGCTTTTTAGAAGCGTGTGCAAACACTCCCATAATATGACAGGAAGATTACTTGTATTTTTCTCATTTATAGCACCCATAAAGTTAGCAGATGCAGGAAGCCACATGGCAAGCCGACAATCCTAGGATCCTGGCATAATCATGGGATCTTATTAGTAGGTCAGATCCGGTGGTCATGTGTTCGAATTTTAAGGAAAATCAAAAAATTAATTTTAATTCTCTTTAATTAAAAAGAAATAAGTCAAATCAAATTAGTTCAAGTCTAACTCTTATAAAAAAAATGCATGGACTTTTATGAATTCTGAAACTATTATCATTTTCGAGACAATTCTATGTATTTAATTATTTATGAAAAAACCCCATCATCAGCATGTGAATTTGGTTTCCCGTCGAGAAAGAAATTGATGTTTGAGCTCTCTACGTTTGCATTCATGTGAAAATGAGACTTTTGAGTTGGGACATGGAAACGAAAATGCAGCACAAGTTTTCCTCGTATAGCAAGTTCAGTAAGAGAAAACGAGTTTCACCACTACCCGTTGAAGAGTACTCACCACATGTTTCCTTATATTTACTTAATATAATTACATATACACTCTCATAATTTATAATTTATTACACAAATTATTCTTATTTTTATATAATTTGAAAGCCATCATATGTTGTCCCAGCGAGTATGATATCTTAAATTGTAAATAAAAAAATAAATATAAAAAATTCTTTTATTCATAAATAAAATAAAATTATACAATTTTAATTTAAATGCACACAATTTGTATATTTATATATTCTTAATTCTAACTCATTTTTTGAACTAATATCTCTCATGGCAGGTTCATAAGAGAGTCGAAAGAGTTTGTGAGGAGGATGGAAGTTACCAAGAAAAGAATCTTGAACCAACAAATTGAGAGAAATTTGGGGTAGTGGATTGTGAGGGAAAAAAAATTATATGTGTGAGGTTATTTGAAAATATTAAATTACTATTATGGACAATTATTTTTTGAAAAAATAGAATGAATGAAAGGGTAAAATGGATGAATAAAAAATTAGTAAGCTTAAATAATTTTCTTTTACTAGTCATCGTTGTACGCGCTTTTCGCGAGCATATAAAAAAATTGTGATATGAGATGGAGAAAAAAAAGTCATAATGAGCAAAAAGAAAATAAAAATCCATGAGAATAAAGAAACGTGGGGTGACATGACAAAATAATAATATTTTATAATTGAAAGTTTATAAAGATATATAAATTTATATAAAAAAAAATGGAGAAGTTTAAGAGAAACATGGAGTAGTGGGTGCGAGAATTTTTTTTTATAAAATTATGAAATTATTTAAAAATTTTAAAATTACTATTTTGACTAAATTTGTTTGAAGAAAAAAACCTAATTTGAGGGTAAAATAGGGCGTTCTAAAGTTGGTATGCTCACAGAGATTTTTTTTGTAATAGTACTAGTTTTTGCTGCACGCCGTTCCCGCGAGCATAAAATAAATGATATGAGATTAAGAGAATATATTTATTTTTTCGTAAAAACAACAATCATGACTTTAGAGTAAGGAAAAAAAAAGTCTTTTAGATAAAAGAAAATGTGAGGTAACACAGAAAAAAATACTATAATTGTCAACTTAATAAAAAAAAAATTATAAGCAAAAGAAATATTGGGAAGTTTGATGTGAGAGACACAATGGAGTAGTGGGTGAGAGAAAAAAATACATGTAATAGTGAAATTATTAAAAAAAAATTAAAATTACTATTCTAACTAACTTTTTTTTTAAAGAAAAAAAAACGAAGGGTAAATTTGTGCATTCTAAAGTTGGTACACCAAATGAGTTTTCTTTTTATAGTATAGATAATAGTATAGATTATAAAAATCACCCATAGTAGATAAAAAATAGGAATAATTTGTGTAATACTATTAATGTTTTTGGGTGTATGTGTAATTTTTTAAACAGTAGAGGTGCTTGTATAATTGATATTGACATTTTAATTAAAAATATGTAATTTTTCAAAAAAATATAAAATAATTTATATAAATAGATCACAAATAAAAAAAATTAGATGCAATTTTCCTATTTATTTCTTTCTTTGTGCAGAATTTTAGACCACTTGAGACATATCTGACCTAAAATTCTTGGGGAACAAAGAGATGTTAGAAGATGGGAAGAAAAATATTTCTAGTGTTTGGGGCCCACTAATTAATACACTAAAATATTTTGAAGATCAACAAGCCTACATAACAGTACAAGAATCTGCATGCTTTTTCTCTTCCTTTTTTTTTTTGGTGAAGTCAACTCACATAATATCACATTTAATCTGTCTTACAATGATTTTAACTTAATAAGCTTAATGTAAAAAGGTAATACGAGGTAGAGAGGGGATACAAATTACAAACCGTAAGAGAAAATATGCAGCTTCTTTTGCATTTCGAAAAATAATGCGAAGGGGAACAATAAGAATTTCGTAAGCCCCATATGAAATATAGAAGCAAGAAGTAGGCTGCTTGGATTGATTCATAAAGAGGACATACCACGATGCGACACAAGCTATCTTGAGGCACAAAGAGTGTATGAGCTGCCCCCCAAGCATGAAGATATACGAGCTTCCCCTCCCTAAGTTAGAACAGAGCATACGAGCAAATCTATGAAAGATTCGAGAGGATCCAATAAAGTCTCAACGTGAGTCTCAAAATAGATAAGATACACTAAAATTTTGTACAAAGAGCCCCACTGGAGATCATAAATGAAGGGCAAAACTAAAGAAGGATAATGAAAAATTTTCAACTTGAGTTACTCAATTCCCATCACATGACATATCATATTGACTCTACTCTTATCTATTTGTTACAATTAATTATATTGATTAAAAAGTTTACTAAGGCCTATTCAGTACTCTCTGACTGCCACTTTTGGACATAAAATGTACTTGAGGACTTGTGTGCATCAACCGAAGCTAGGGTTTAATGAAGAAAACTTTGACAAACATATTATAATCAAATTTAAGCTTCAAACATAATTTAGAATTACTAAGATGCACATATCGCACAAAGAGTTTAATGTAATTTATCTTTGTGATATTATAAATAAATAAAAATAAAATAATAATAATAATAATAATAAACTGCTTCCCTATCTTTTCTAAAATGGGTAAAGTGAAATTTACCCCCTACGTTATTTGCAAGTAGCAAAAAGCCCCCTTGTGCAAGAAAAAAAAATTCTCAATTTACCCTCATGTGTTTTTAAAAAAGAGCAAAACACCCCCCTCACGCGAGTGGTATAATACACGAGCTTATTCTCTTATTTTTATTTTACAACTGTTAGATCGTATCTAACATAAATCAATGATTTATATTTCATTCATAATAATTTACGGTTCAAATAAAATTTTACTTAAATCAACGGTTGATATCTTATCTTCTAAAAATCAATGGTACAGATTCAATTTACATATATAATTTATTTGCAATTTTTCAAAATATATTTTTAAAATAGGTATAGTATATATACTTATGATTATATATATACATGTGTATATTTGTATATATATAGTGCAATCCTCCCCCCCCCCCACCCGGACCTTGGCCGTTGTCGCTTCCCTCTCCCTCCCCTTGTCGCGCTTTCTCCTCCCCCATCACCCCCCCCTCCCTGTCGTCCCTCCCCTGTTCTTCCCTTTCTTCTCTCCGTAGTTGCGCCTTCCCTCCCCCTCCCTTACCCGTTGCCGTCGCCCACCTCTTTCCCCTCTAGGTTTTTTGGATATAGTTTTTATTAATATATATGTATATATTATATATATGTATGTGTATGTGTAATTATAATTTATTTTTTGTAAAAAATATTTTATATTTTTTATTATTATTGCTATTTATGTATATATCTGTATATATGTATGTGTATATATACTTTATAATTTTTTTTATAATTCGTGTAGATCTAAACCATTGATCTAATTCAAATAATATTAGCCATTGATGTTATATCAATATGAAAAATTGATCTAAATAAGAAAAGATCTAAGTCGTCATTGATTCGTTTACTAAATTTCAATCATTAAGATAAATAAAATTGATCTAACAATTTACATTTAGAGGTATAATATCATTTATAGGTAAAATTTCAAACGTCTTGCATGCACACCATGCTTTGATGGGGTATTGCTCCTTAAAGAAACACAAAATGGAAATTGAGAATTTTTTTTTTTATAAGGGGTAAATTTGCACTTTCAAATGACTTAGGGGCGAGATGCATTGTGCCGTTTTTAAAATAGAGCAATTTATTCTCTCCTTTGATTTCATGTACTTCAGACATTTTTCTTCAAAAAAAAAAAAAAAGTTTATCCTGAACCTCTGTGTATTGCGTTCACAGGTCAGCCTTCTATTCCAAATTTATGTTCAACGAAGCTAGATGTCAACATGGTACAAGAATTGGAAGGTAGTGTCGCGACCATCTTGTGCAACCTTGAGAAAATTCTGCCAGCTTTCTTTGACTCAATAGAGTACATAATTATTCACCTGTCATATGAAGCACACGTGGGAGGGCTCGTGCAATACAGGTGGATAACCCATTTTAGAGGTAAGTACACGAGTTATTCTAGTTTTTTGAAATATTCTACTATCATATATATGTTTTCTAATAAATATTCTTTCATTTAGATTTCTTCGGACGTGAAACTATAGAAAACCCTATGACCATAATAAGTCTAAGTCACAGAATTTTGTTTCTAGGATTGTTTATCAACTCTTTTCCATTTAGATCTGTTGCAAACTTTCAATATTAAGTGGGACTAATTCTTGTTCCTCCAT
>JACGWL010000954.1:0-64226 GCA_034509725.1 Sesamum angolense
CCTTCGCAATTCCATTGAAAATTCTAAGGAATCTCAATATACTCTTTCCTAAGGAATAAATCTGAGTGATGAGTGTTGGAAAGGGCATAAGCAATTCTATAAGTTATAGAATATGGTCTATTTTCCTTCTTTCATAAGATCTTTTCTTTTAAAATCCTGATGAAGGGTTAAGACTCTACTAAAATCTTGGTCTGCTAGGTTGTATGCAATCCTAGGATGAATATCAAACATCAATTTTCCTGCATACAAATTACCTATCATTGTCCCAAGACAACCATCTCTTAAGTTATTGATTCTTCTATCCATTATTGACAAATGTATTTCTGAATCAATTCCTTCTTTAAAAGTTGCTTTTATTACTACTTCAATAGTTTCTATGTGGATCCATTTCATAGTAACAGCAATCTCTTCTCTAAGCCTACTTAATTCTTCAAGAATTTCTTCTTTAGGAATTAACTGCATTTCCATCACATTACCAGTAAATTCCATGGGAATAGCAAACTCACCTGAACTTACTTTGTAGATTATGTGATGTTTTCTCTGGTTTAGTCCTATCTGGTTGAGGACTTTACCAATTCCTCCAATTCTGAATCCATCATATGGACTGAGGTTGGAGTCTTGACGCATGATTCTTTCCATGGTCTTGTTTGACACCGTCATTCTGGAAAAGAATCCTGACAGGCTTTCAGAGGTCTGAAGCCTATCTCCCTCATCGTGACTATTCTGACTCGGTTGAAGATCCATCCGACTCAGTCACCATTTCCTCCTCATAGACACTTTCGTCTGAAGGAAGATCTTCAAATTGGTATATGGGTACCAATTCACCATAATAGACAGCGTCTAATATGTCATCTGTGGCTTCAAATTTTCTGATTTCACCACGTTTTCTGCGGGCAGTCGGGAGCGATATGTCCTCTTGCTCCACATGTCCAGCAGTTGCAATCTTTAAAACTCTCATTCGTTCGGGTATGGGCCCGTCTGAAAGTTCTCTTCTTCGTAGGGGTTCGTCCTGTAGATCTTGTGTTTGTTCGTCTAGATCCTTGGGATGAAGCCCTTGTTGGTCCACTCCGTTGCCAGATTTGTATGTTCTGGCTTTGGTTTTGGACCACCATGATCTGCGCCTGAAAGGAGTTCTTCTAGAGTTCCTAGAGTATAGATCACTCCTATGTTTCCTTTTCCTCGGCTCACCTGATTCTCCTATAATAGTAGGAAAATCATTATTATCACAACAGAGAGGAGTTCGTTTGATCGTACCTCTCAATCTTTTCATGTTTTTCTGGATGGATGCCTGATAACACCAATCCTTCAACTTGTCTTTGAGGAAAGACATCCTCCTTGCTACTGAATCCATCTGTCCCTCTGGTACTTTGTATGATTGTATCAACATTTCCCTCCATGGACTACAGATTTTAGCAAAGAACATTGGAGCTGCAACATCCACTGCTACTCCACTCTGAAAGAAATATTTACGGAACCAATAGATATATTCATCTACTGCGCAAATACTCCTTAGTTCAAGGCTGAAAAGAGCTTGTGCATTTTCTCTAGCCTTCTCTGTTCTACTTTCTTCGAAGTAACCCATCTCCGATGAAGTGAATCTTGATAAGCCTTCCTAGCCGATCCGCAATTGCACTTTGGAATCTCCGGCAAGGATACTGGCTTTAGTATCAGCTGGGGTATTATCCCATCCGATCTTCACAGAACCCTCTAAGCTCAACTCCACTAATTTGATGAAGTTTTCTTTGTCGAGTTCTAAGGTAGTTGCCGCGATCTTTATGGCTGCTACCCATTCGTCTATCAGCTTCTCCATGTTTCGGAAGTCGATAACATCCAGGTTTAGTACAGCACCATACGGATGCAAGGGCTGAAGCATCGTTCTTGCCAAGGTGTATTCTCCGGTGCGCTAGGATTTCTCCGGATTCTCTCGAAGTCTGGTTCCCACAAACGTTGGTGTTGTGTTTTGTGTGGAAATCTGCACTTTCCCTCATCGGGTGGTCTGGTGGAGCTTCGTTTGAACATGTGCTCCCCTCCGGTGGTGGTAGTGCTGGAGTAACTTCATTGGTTTGGATATTGACTAAATCCACAATCCCTAGTTGGGAAAATGACTCAGCCAATTCTTGTAGATCCGATAGATCCGCTCTGGTTACCTCCATTATTTTATGGATTTGAGGATCTCCTGGATCTGCTCATCCGAGTCTTTGGTTTCGGTATCTCCTTCGCTTTCCCCTTCTGATGTAGAAGAGGGACCGTTCCAAGGGCATCCCTGATCCGTTCTTGTCTGGATATAGATGATTCAGGTTTGTCCCTTTGATTTCTTCTCAGATCTGCAACGTCGGTCTTCAGATCTGTAAGATTCTTGTGTAGATCTGGGAGGATCTTAAGAATCTCGTCCATCTTGTGGCACAAGGAGTCTACTTTCATAGGTACGTTGGATAACCTATGTCCATAGTCTTGGACCGTCTTCTGGATTTCCCTCAGATCTTGAGAGATTTTCGAGGTATCGACCTCGATTTCCTTCCAATTAACACCTCTAATCATAATTTTTAGAGAGATATTGGTGTAGGTATTGACCTTTTCCGTTCCTCCGGGTTGGAATTGGTCCGTTGATCTCAGTGGTCTGCAAACGCTTCACCACCTGTCCGGGAACTTCCAGTAGGACTCGGAGATGTCTAGGTCCTTCTGGGTCAAACTCCGGGTTTATCTCTATTGGATCCCCGTCTGTGTTCCTCGGGAGTCCGAGGAGCTGCTTTCATCTTACATGGGCCTTTGTATGGACCATGGTCGCATTTCCAAAGAATTTCCCGTAGGACATCCTTTCTCTGTTTTTCCAGAATCTGGAAATATTCCCTGTTGTCATTGTAACTCGAACTTTCGTTCGGTTCCATTGTCTCTTAAAAGAGTCTCCTCCGTTAGTGGGAAATAATAATTATATGCAATATAATCATATATTCTTCAATAAACCTAGGCTCTGATACCATTCTAGCGAGCATGCACAAAAACCTATTTTCACACATAAACGGTACTTGAGATGCAGGACTCAGTCGTTCCAATAACTATTCAGTTATTTAAGGGAACAGTCGAGTGGATTCTCGATATACTGTGTTTATGGCGAAAATACAAAATTTTGCAATAAAACTGAAAATGGACTAAAATTAATGCTTTAAACTAATAGAGGGGTAAAATTGTCCATAAATCCATCTTGAGGACCGAAATGGAGCGATTTTGGGAAGTTAGAGGACTAAAATAGAATTGTTAAAAGTTAAGGGACTACAATTGAAAAATAACCAAAGTTAGGGGACTATTTCTGCTTTTATCCCTATCTAAATACACTAATTTAATAGTGTGGCGGTGGGTGAGGTGATGGCCCACCGCCCACTTTCTCTTTTATATATATATATATATATATATATATATATATTATATTATATATATTATATATATTATATTATTATTTTTATTTAATTTAAACATTTATCAAAATACCCATTATGCCTTATTTAATTTCTTAATTAATAAAATTTGATCAAATATTATAATGAAGCCCAATTTGCTCCGTTCAAGTTTCATTATATTCGAATTTCAACCTATAATTTATTTTTAATTAGATTCAAAATTTCTTAATAATACTAATAAGTCTCCCAATTATATATAAAATCCTACGGGCGTCATACTCTTTCTAGAATTCATTTACTAATTGTCACTTTTGGGACACATTCTGACTTACATGTAGGATCGGTTTTTGGCCAACCGTCTCTAATTTCAATATAGCGTTCGAAATACAGAATAAAATTCAAACCATTATATATTAGCACCGGTCTTATGAACGGTAATTGGACTCATATAAAAAAATGATGCCCCTAGTTTTTTTTAATTATTTATTATATTATCTATACTATTATAAAGAGAAGGGGACTTATAAATATGAAAGGGTGGTTATCATACCACTTACACCACAAATTATGTTTCACTAAAACACCCTTCAAGTTAATTCAATTTTACCCACTCTTTTTAGCTACAACCCCTTTAGAATTATTATAATACCATCACACCAAATTATTATCTATACTAATATAAAAAAAGAAACCCCTTATACACTCACAAATAGAAGTTACGTGATATCGCCGCACCATTTTTTTGAAATGCCAAAATTAGCTTTTTTACTATCTACTCTATTTATCTGTATTTATATTTTCTATATCTATATCTAAACTATATAGAAAAGAAATTTCATTACTAATAATATAACTAACTTATTCAAGTTATTAAATTTTATTTTAAGATAAATTAATTTCTTTTCTTTTCATTCTTTCTTTCTTTTTTAAAATTTAATATATTGATTTATATATTTTACTATTATATAATATATTTTAAAATGTGAAAAATATTTATTATATGCAGGCAGAGACGGCATGCAACAATACACTTCAATTTCTCAACTCATGCTAAATTAACTACTCAATCAAGTTTCTTTAGAAAATTAATTTTATGCAATTACATGGACTCAAAAATTAAATTTAATCCCATTTTATTTATACTTATTGTTTATTGAAATAAAATAATGTCTTTATTTTTGCATGTATATATAATTATCGTTATCAATATAACATATATCATATAAAGTGCCGTTTTTTAATTTAATTTGAGTAAAATAAGTATTAATAATTAATGCATTAAAAAAGTTATCAAATAATTTTGGAGTGAAAGTTTGTAAGGAAATGACAAATTTTAATATAAAGAAATTATTATGAGTTTGAATAAAATAAAAGCATTAATAAAAATTATACGCATAGGTAGTGCGTGGTACCATATTTAGTTTTCTATACTCTATAAAAAAGAAAAGACAATTTTTACTCACAAATGGCAGTTACTTACACCGCCGCACCGATTTTTTTGTAAAGTCGAAAATGACTTGAACTAATAATATAACTAACTTATTCAAGTTTTTAAATTTTATTTTAATTGATACATTAATTTTTTTTTATTCTTTCTTTCTTTTTTTTTTAAATTTAATATATTGATATATATATATATATATATATATATATATTAATCTTATGTAATATATTTTAAAGTGTGAAAAATTATTTATTATATGCACGCAAGAATGGCGTGCTACAACAAATAATTTATGAAAAAGGAAGTGTGTGTGGGTTTTGAGAAACTTTATTTTGGAGTGCGCTCTTACTTAGAAGTCTGGTAATTTAATGGGCCTTGGGTTGGACCACTAAAGCCAACTTTTTATTTTTAGGCCTCCTTTACTTTTTTGGATGGGATTAAAGGGGGATAGATAATATCGTGATTAATATTGGGATAATAAAATAATGATAATTTAGTATCTTATTTATTTTGTATGAACTAATAGATGATTATTGTGTGATTAATTTATATTATATTTAATTTTGTAATTATTATAAAGAATAAAATAGGTAATTGACAAATTGCCCATAACAAAAGAAATACATCAATATCATTTATTTACACCATAAAATATAATAATGCATACATCATCTTATATTATATCATTTTTCCAATCACCATCTTCATTAAAAATCATATTTATTAATATATGATAAATATAAAATATGTATCTAATAACAATATTATTAAAATATATATAATATCAAAATAAATCTAATTTGTACAAATTTTATAAATTCTTAACATAAAAAAATATTTTTTAAATTTATGTATTTAATATTTGTTATTCTATAAATTGAAATTAAAATTATTTTTATTTAAAAGTATTATAAAATTATAATTAATTAATTAATTAATCATAACTAATTATTTTAAATTATTATAAGTAATTATACCAACAACTAAAAAGAAAAAGAAAAACCCCACTAAACATCGTCTTCTTTCCCAAGGCCTAAATCGCCTGCTTCTCGCTGCCGACTTCCCTGCCTACTGACCTTGCCTGTTCTCAGGTTGCCAGCGACGACGTCAGCCCAACTCTCTCTGTTGTGCCGGCTCCAACGCTCTCATCTCCCTCGTCTCCCTCTGCGAACCCGCCCTCATTTTTCGACGAGGATGGGGCAGCCCCTTCCTCATCCCCTTCATCGCCAGCCCCACCCCCTGCCCAACACCAACCCCTCAACTCCCCTTCATTTCCTTTCAGTTAAACATAACCAAATAAAAAAAATAAAATTCAGAAAAATGATTAACAAATATATTTTTCACAAGTAATATGGATCTCAAACTAAAGAGAAAAATCTGTTAGTTTTATCAATGGAAGACAAAGGGAAGGTCGAGAAATAAAGGAAGCCTGAAGCTCTTCAACAAAATAAGGAAGAAAGAAGAAGGTTCCCTGAATGGAGCATCGGTTTGTCTCATAAGCATACGACAGATCTGAAAAGTTTAGGTGATATGTTATGAAATTTTAAATGAAATAAGGGGCAAATGTGAGAGAACATTCAATTTCACGAGGGTAATTTTTGTAATAAAAATTAATCTTGTTCAATTGGACTTGTCAAGATAAATAATACCACCTTCGTGGGCTGGATGGCAATCAAGCCACAATCACAATCAATGCCGGGCCACCTCCACTTATCACGGGCTTGACCTAACCAAAGTAAACAAAATATTGGGTCTGATTGTTTGGGATATCAGACCCAATCATACTAAGTAAAGGTGCCCTGTATAATAACAGTCCATAGTCATATAAATTTAATCCAAATGCCACAAAGATTTAAATTGGAGCATAACACTACATTTTTGGGCAACATAGAGTTTGTTTCTTTTTATAACACGACTAGTGCAATTTTCATTTACATAAATTAACATATTTAGCATTCTTATCTTTAATACGGTGGCACATATTATTTGTGCGTATAATTTTTAATAAGACTTTTAATTTTATTAAAATTCATAATTATTTTTTTATATTAAAATTTATCATTGTTTTATGAACTCACGTACAAATATTATTTGATAACTTTTTTAATGTATTAATTATTAATACATATTTTACTCAAATTAAATTAAAATTAACACTTTATATGACATGTTATATTAATAACGGTGATTATATATACATGCAAAAATAAATACTATTATGTAATTTCAATCAACAATAAGTTTAAATAAAATACAATTAAATTTAATTTTGAGTCCATGTAATTGCATGGAATTAATTTTCCAAAAGGATCTTGATTAAGTAGTTAATTTAATATGAGTTGGGAACTTGAAGGTTATTTTTGAATTATAATAATTTAGTGTAGTGGTATTATAATAATTCTAAAGGGGTTGTGGCTAAAGAGAGTGGGTAAAATTAAATTAACTTGAAGGGTGTTTTAATGAAACATAATTTTTGGTGTAAGTGGTATGATAACCACCTTTTTTGTATTTATAAGTTTCCTTCTCTTTATAATAGTACTAGCCGTTATCGCACGCCGTCCCTGCGTACATTTAATAAATAATTATTTATATTTATAAAATATTTTATAAATAAAAATAAGATTATAAACCTACATATCACATTTAAAAATAAATAAAATAAAATTAATTTAGGGATAGTATCGACATAAAAAAAAAATGTGGTGAAATTTCATATTAATATATAGATAGATAGTATAAATTATATGGATGAGAATAAGAATTTGAGTAAGGGTGATTGAAAATACATAGGGACATTTTTGGTAGTTTAAAAAATTGGTGTTGCGGTGTAAGTAACCGCCATTTGTGTGTGAATAAGGTTTTTGTTATATAGTATAGATAAATAAATAAACTACGTTACGTGACACAGTAAATACGTGTCCAAAAATACTTAAAGATCATAACCATTCATTTTTTCACTAAAAAATTAATTACATATATTTATCTAGTTGATATTCATAAATAAATGAAAAAAACTATATTTTTATTACGAAATATATACAACCACTAAAAAAATGACTATTGGCTATAATTTTAATAGTTATGGACTACAAAATTATAATAAATAATTTTTATTAAACGATTAAATAAAACAGATGCAAAAACATAGATTTACTACCAAGAAAAATTATTTGCTATAGCTAAAACAGTGGTAAAAATATTTGCCATATCTTTTAGCCATGATAAATATTTTGTCACCCTTACAGATATCACGATCAATAATAGTTGCATAATCGTGATCTATGATTATTTGTTACGACAACTATATTTTTAATCATACAATTAATCGTGATTAAATATTATATTTTTTTTATAATCAACGACGCAAAAAGACACAATTAGAAATTACATATGGTACTTTTGATCGTAGTAATATTTTAAAAAAGAAAAAAGTTAGAGTGGAAGAGAGAAAAACAATAATAAAAATTAACAACTTACTAAAAAAGCTAGTTTTTTTAATGGGAGATAGTGAAAAGATGGAAGTAATATGGGGTGAAAATCAAAAATAAAAAAATACCGGACCGAAGACCCAAAAGTCCCCCTCTTCAATCATTAAAATAGGATGCGAGAAACACTTCAATGTGTGTGCACGCTAATTTTTAACTAAAAAAACTAACTATTATTTTTAAAAAAAATGAGACTTTATTGAGAAACACTTAAATGTGAAAGTTGAAAAGAGAGAGAATATAAAGTCGAGAAGAAAGAAAAAAATACAAATTAATAAAAAAATAAAAGAATTGAAATTTGATAGATCATAAAAAAATGAAATACCAAAGTGCCATCTCTTAATAATAAAGAACATAACCTAAACAAACTTAATACTTTTCAGGAAATGTGATCTATCCCAATTTGTGATATATACATTTTTTTAGGAATAATTACACTCTCGTCCCTTGAGATTTTATGTAATTACACGTAGTTCTTTCTATTGTTTAGAAAACTATATCTAGCATATTTTAGGTTTGCTTTCGTCTAACAAATACACTCATTCGTTGGTTAAAATCACTAAATTTGCTGATATTAGAAAAAAATAAAAAGAATCTATATTTATCCCAATTGACATATTACTAACTTATAGCAGGTCGAATAAATAATTTTATGACCAAATTACTCTGATACGTCTTCACAGGTTAATGCATTTGAACAGATATTTTAGTCCGTAAAAAAATTATTTGACTTGCAATAAGTCAGTTTTAAGTCAATCAAGGATAAATATAAATTTTCATTCAATTTTTTTGTTAATAACAGCAAGTTCAATGATTTTTGACTATCGGGTAACTTACTTTTTAGATGAAAGCAAAATCTTAAAGGGTGTTAGATATAATTTATCAAACCACAAGAAATTTATATGTAATTTCACCAAACCTTAGAGAATGGGAGTATTAATATTTTAATTTTTTTTTTTCGACCGATACAGTACTATCTGTATTTATAACATAAGTTAAACAATATTTTGTAGTTTGTTTTCATAATTCTCTTTGATCAACGTACATACACATTAGCGTTAAAGCTCAGTAAGCACAGCTGCACAAACGCCGCTACTCAAAAGTCTTCTCAACCCTTCTTAAAGATCACGACAAATGAAAGGCATAGTGTGGCTGAGTGCTTTTCCAGGTTTTGAAACAAAACTAATTTCTCAACTCAGGTTAACCGTTTTCCAACAACCCTTCGTATTATGACTTTGAAACTCAGTAAAACAATAACTTCTCCACAGGAACAAAGATTAATTGTGCACAAGCTATGCAAAAGTACGCACCTGGCGTTTGCTAGCTGTGGGTTAGGTGTATCTTAATTAGATATGTACTCTTCTTACATGCCAGTAGAAGTGTCAATGACTCTACCCATATCTATACCCGTAAAAGATCTCTTAAATAATACTCATATCCTACCCAACTCCCTCAAGACTCTATGGGTCTCTAAACCTAATGCTATTATTTTGGACCCAAAATTTTGGGTCAAGGTGGGGCGTAGACCCAAAAAAAAAAAAAAAAAAATTTCATAATGTTATTGGATAATATTTGGTATTTTTATATAAAATTAATTAATTAAAAAAACTAAATAAATTAAATTTCTTTCTTTTTTTTATATTTATTTATAATTTATCAATAAATTCAAAATTATTGAGACCAATTTATGAATAACTCTTTTTTTTATAGAATTTTTTAAATAATATACCATCACTAAAAAATAGATTTTTAAACTACGGTTAATCACTATAGTCAAATGAAAAAAACCTTGCAAATACAAATTAATCACGACGTAGCTTCATCCGTTAGACGTTGTTTTTGCACGTGTGGCCAAAATCATGGCAAATATTTTGGCTATGGCTAAAATTCATAACAAATATTGATTAAATGTGGTAAATATTTAAGTTTTTACTTTGATTGTGTTTAATCGTGGTTAATAGTAGTGATTTATCATGATTTTTAAACTGTGGTCAATTATAGTTTAACGTAAACTCAATTTTTTTTCTAGTGCATTTATAATACCATTTACAAAATAATCTAATGAAACTATTAAATCTACATATTTAATAGAAATCGAATTTAACATTATAAAACTTAAAAATTCAATTTATTACTTCAAGTTTTCAAGCAAGCATAGCCTATTAAAATATTAAAAAATATATCTGGCATGATAATATATTTATATAACTGATTATTTAATTATTTATTGATTAAAAAATGTACATATTTAAAGAATTACATGATAAATAATGTTATGATGCCTTAAATTTTCTAGATTCTTTCACTTAAATGTTCATCAATTGAAAAATAACAAATCAATTGAATTGGCAAAAAAAAAAAAAAAAAAAAAAAAATTGGGTCCAAATTAGATATTTAGACATATGGGTATTGATGAGTAGAGACACAATCCAAAATAAATTTATGTTTTTTTAATGGGCTTGAGTTTGAATTTGGGTCTTATAATGTTCATTGAGTCCATGTCTGTGTCTTAAAATTAATTTATGAATTCGAGCAGGATAAAACTCTATTCATTGACACCCTTACATACACTAGATATTAATTGTCCATTTTCTTAAGGTAATTGAAATATATATATATATATATATATATATATATATATATATATTTCAAAACCGGAAGGAAATATGATTTGATTTATTCGTACTTGGTATTGTCGGCACACTCATTGCGTGTTTCGGAGTAAAAAAAAAAAAGACTAGTTCCTATATTTTATGTCATGACACCTTATATAGCATGGTAGATTAATACTAGGGTTAAATACAGTTACCACCCTTAAAATATTCATCCTACATCAATTATCTCCTAAAGTATTAAAACATTTAAAAACCCCACTGACCTTTGTTTTTAAAGTTTGAAATGCTCATCTTACCCTTACAAAATTTGCTTTTTTAAAAAAAAAAAAAAGTAAAGTAATTTTTAAAATGCCAAAATCACTATTTATCTAATCTAATTTCACTTGTTCATCGAACTCTTTTTATTTTGTGATCCTAAAGTACTTGTGACAATTAATTTTAATTTTATTTGTTTGACAAAGCAAGTTAAAAATAAATTTATACATGCATAAAATTACCACATTGACATAATTATGATATATATAAAAATATATATGTTTTGGTAGCGATACGAGAACAAGTGGCGGCGCTAGCACCTGCTCGTGTAGCCTTTACCTCTGATGTGGACGTCCTTGAAGAAGAAGTAGAAGAAGGTGCCCCTATACCTGCGCCTCCTATAGCTGCGAGACAGGGACCCATTTAATCGGCCGAGCAGGAAGTCCCCCCGCAGTAGCTCACAAGACTGAAGTGCCTTCAAAAAGGCCTCTAGGACGCCCAATACCAGATTGCATGGGACCCCGAAGATGAACGATAGGGAGTCCCCTTCACTGAAGCCGTGATGGCGGATGAACATTCAGTGAATCGTCGCACCCCTGCCATTACTGAATATGACGGCACGACTTATCCTCAGGAGCATCTCTCACGCTTTGCGAATGCGGCCCTTTTACACAAATACATAGATGGTATCAAGTGTCGTGTCTTTGTGACCACCTTCGCCAGGGCTGCTCAACAATGGTTCAACTAGTTACCCACGGGAGCTATATGAAATTTCCAAGAATTCTGGTCCCTCTTCTTGCACCAATTCGCTAACAGTCGAAAACTGCAAAACATGGAGCTCAACCCCTTTGATGTTCGACAGAAGAAGAACGAACCACTGAGAGAGTAACTGCAAAGATTCAATGCTACTACATTAGAGGTGCCTTCTGCCACTGAAGAAGTGAAAACAAGCGCATTCTCCAAAGGACTTTTGGATGGGGACTTCTTCAAATCCTTGGCTAAGAAGCTCGTCTCCAAATTCGATGCTCTCTTAGCTCGTGCCGCCAAATACATCAACATGGGGATGCCCAAGCTGCTAAAAAAGAAAGCCGTGTAGAAAAAAGAAAGGACACGAAGGAGAAGACCCCCACCAAGAAACCCTGGACCGATTCTCGGGACAAGAAACCCCACTGACCGTGCGCATCACTCAAGCCCTCATGGTTGTAGAAGGAAAAGACATGTTGACTTGCCCCAAGTCATAGAAGGATGGCCCCCAACGACCCGGTTCGACAAATTCTGTCATTTCCACAATGACTACAGTTATACTACTGAAGAATGTCGACATCTCAAGAATGAGATTGAAAGACTTATCCAAAATGGATATTTGCAAGAGTATGTATGTTGGGAGAGAGCTCGAGGAACAGGGTCATACCAGAAACAAGAAACTGACAAAGCAAAGGAGGTAAAAACCTTTAGCCCCGAAGCCTTCCCTAGAGAAGGACACAAAATTATACCTGGTGAGAAAGTTGATACCAGTTACCCTCTGGCAAAGGGGTCATACGAATGATTGTTGGAGGTCTAAATGGAGGTGATTCTCACCGTGATAGAAAATCACAAGTAAGAGAAGCGCATGACGTGATAGTAAAGGAGATACTGGATGTAGAAGCGATGGAAGACACTCCCCTATCGAGTTCGGTCAGACAGAACGGTCAGGACCAAAAAATGCCGACAACGACGCTCTAGTCATTACAACACTGCTGACTAACTATGAAGTGGGACGCATCTTCATAGATTCAAGAAGTTCAACTGACATATCTTTTAGAGACGCATATGACCAAATGAAACTAGGGGATACCCTTGTGGAAAAGGTGAACCCTGTACGATTTCGCAGGGGAAGTGGTACATCCATATGGCATGATCTCACTCCCACTAACCCTGAGAATTGGATCCACCCGAAGGACATGTCTTCTGAAGTTCTTGGTGGTAGACAAACCCTCCGCCTACAACGCTATCTTGAGGAGACCCACTATCAATACTTTCCAAGCAATAATCTCCTCTTACCATATGAAGATCAAGTTTTCTACAATTGGACGCGTGGGAGAAGTACAAGGTGACCCCCTCTGGTCACGTAAATGCTATGTAGAGGCTATGTGCAAAAGGCTAAAAGAAGTATGTAAGGAGGCACCCCCCAGCAAATGGGGAAAAGATGATGAATGGGTGGATTAAGCCAAAGTAACTGAGGGGACACCCCCCAAGGTACAACCAATTGAAGAATTGTTGAACATTGAACTTGTACCTAGAGATCCTGAGAAAACAACTAGAATTGGCTCTCAAATGGAGAATACTAATCAAGAAAAGATCATTCAAAGTCTACGCTGCAATATAGACATCTTCGCCTGGACCCCAAGACTTGGAGGGAATAGATCCGAACGTGATCACTCATCATCTCAACATAGATCCCCTTGTCAAGCCTGTCAAACAAAAGAAGAGACATTTCGAGTCAGAAAAAAACAAAATAATACGAGCTGAAGTAGATAAATTGATGGCAGCCGGACATATTCAGGAAATACAATTCCCCGAGTGGCTCTCTAATGTTGTCCTCGTACCCAAGCCATGAGGAAAGTGGAGAATGTGCATCAATTTCAAGGACCTCAACAAAGTATGCCCTAAGGATTTTGAACCTCTACCCAGGATTGATCACCTAGTTGATTCCACCTCCGGGTGTGAACTACTAAGCATGATGGATGCCTCCCAAGAATACCACCAGATAATGTTGGCCCCTAAAGATCGTGAAAGAGTCAGTTTCATCACTTCCGCTGGTACATTTCGTTATGTGGCGTCATTCGGCTTGAAAAATGTAGGCGTCACCTACCAACGTCTGGTGGACAAGATATTCCATCCGCAAATTGAAAGAAATACTGAAGTTTACGTACACGACATGCTAGTAAAAAGTAAAGAACCAAAAGATCATATCACGGACCTAGAGGAGACGATTTCCGTTTTAAGAAATTATCGACTGAAACTCAATCTAGGAAAATGCGCGTTTGAAGTACAAGGAGGACGCTTCTTCGGATTCATGGTTACCCAAAGAGGGATTAAGGCCAACCCCCTCAAGATCAAAGCTATACTAGACATGAAAGCTCCAATTAATGTAAATGAAGTGCAAAGGCTGACGGGAAGGATAGCCGCGCTCAACCGTTTTATCTCTAAAGCGGCAAAAAAAAATCTACCTTTCTTTAAGGTACCGAGAAAAGAAAAATAGTTCGAATGGGATACTTCCTACCAGCGAGCATTCGAAGAACTCAAGAAGTATCTAGCGGGACTCCCCTACTGGTGAAACCAACCCAGGGGGATACCCTCTCCTTGTATCTTTCAACCAACCCCAAGCTGTTAGCTCTGTACTTATTCGGGAAGAAGTAGAGAAGCAAATATCAATTTACTATGTTAGTAAAGTACTCAATGGAGTATAAGTACAGTACACTCCTATCGAGAAAATGGCTCTAACATTGGGTAATCACAGCCAGACAATGCGCTCTTATTTTCTCTCACACCTTATAGGGGTAAAGACGAACATGTATTTGAAACAAACTTTGGGAAAGTCGGATACTTCCGGACGATTGGTGAAATGGGAGGTACAATTAAGCGAGTATGATATCTCGTACCTGCCACGCACAACTATCAAAGCTCAAGGTGGAAAAATGGCTACTACATGTGATAAATCTTCCAAAACTCAAGGCAGTGTTGTAGCGTAGTCATCACTTCGCCCTATGGAGAAGATTTAGAATTTGCCATCAAATTTGGATTCAAGGCCTCCAATAACGAAGTTGAATAGGAGGTATTGGTAATAGACATGAGGATATCCCACGAGGTAGGAACCAGATACCTAGTTAATTATTCAGACTCCCAACTAATAGTCAAACAGGCAAAAGGCACCTACGAGGCCAAGGAAGAAAATATTATACATACATGCAACAAATAACAGAACTGAAAACAGGGTTCAAAAGTTTCCAATTAACCTAAATTTCAAGAAAAGAAAACGTTAAGGCTTATTGCATTTCTAAGCTTGCTAGTGCCTTAGAAGACTGTAGAACTAGGCATACAACCATACAATACCTCCCCGAGCCAATATCTCCTTTGAGCATACAAGTCATTTCTCCAATTGAAGATTGGAGGACCCCCGTGATTTGATGGTTGGAAGAGGGATACTCCCTCTCAATAGGTGGGATGCAGCTAGGCTTAAAATCCGAGCGACTCATTTTCTTCTACAATGAGGGGTCCTCTACAAAAAATCCCTCACACACCCCCTACTCCGGTATTGATCCTAGCTAGAGAGAATACATGTTCTTAAAGAAATACACAGCGGATGCTGTGGAGCACACGTTTGAACATGGGCACTATCTAACAAAGCTTTACGAACCAATTACTTTTGGCCCACTATGGAACAAGATGCACGACAATTAATGGAAAAATGTGAAAAATGTTAAAAGCATTAATCTCTCATACACAACCTACTGAGCCTCTCAATACTATGTTATCATCTTATCCATTTGCATAATGGGGCATGGACATCGTAGGCTCTTTTCCCCTGGCTAGTGGAAATTCCTGTTGGTGGCAATCGATTATTTTACTAAATGAGTAAAAGCAGAACCACTCGCTCGTATCACAGAAGCAGAAGTCATGAAGTTCATATAGAAAAATATCATCTGTCATTTTGGACTACCTCGAGAACTAATCTCAGACAATGGTAGACAATTCTAAGGTTAGAAAATACGAGAATGGTGTAAAAGCCTGCATATCAAACAAAGATTCAGAAAGGGTGGCACATCCTAAATCCAACGGATAGGTGGAAGTCATCAATCGCATCCTTGTAAAGGAGTCAAAAGAATCCTGGAGCGAGTTGGAGGGAACTGGATAGAAGAATTAACAAATGTCTTATGGGCGAATAGAGCAACCCCCCGAGGGTCTATAGGGGAGAGCCTATTTACTTTGGTCTATGGGACGGAAGCCATCATCCCCGTTAAGTTGGGGGTGTCCTCTCACAGAATCTTGCACGTTTTTTAAGAATGTAACACAGAACTTTTGAAAGAAAATTTGGATCTCATCAAAGAACTCAGAGAAAAAACTTTCATTCGCATACAAAGATACAAGAATACCATGATCAATTCCCACAATAAAAGGGTGTAAACTCAAAGTTTCCAAGTTGGATACTTAGTCTTGCGAAAAGTGAATACTTTAAAACCAGTGAAAAAGTAGGTCCTACTTTGGAATGACCCTACAAAGTTACAGGAATAATTGGACGAGGCCCTAAGAATTAGAAGATCCAAAAGGACGCCCCCTACCGCGTTCATGGAACATACACAATCTCAAGAAATACTATATATAATGATGGGTGCCCTCTTCATTGCATCAGTCCTCTAGAAGGACACCTCCTTCAAATCGCATCAGTCCTCTAGAAGGACACCCCCTTCAAATGAATAACGTCCTCCAAAAGGACACCTCTTTCATCAGTCCTCTAGAAGGCCACCCCCTTCAAACGAATAATGTCCTCCAGAAGGGCGTCTTTTTCGAGAAATAAGTCCTACAACTAAATTGGGGACATCCCCCTATAAAGGTATGTAATTTTTCCTATGTTATCCCAATGTCAAGCATCATAGCACGAGGCAAAAATCATCACAGGAGTAAGCTCTGGTAAACATCGCACAGGAGTAAGCTCTGGTAAAAATCGCACAGGCATCCGTCAATAAAGGGGCCCTCGGATTCCCAACAAAAGCCCTCGTACATATTTTCCCATGTCTCACATACATGGATGTGCATCTCACACTATAATGTAAAAATTAACCTTGCCCCCTTAAGATCATCATGCAGGAAACATTGCAAAAAGGTTCCCCTAATCACAGGGGGTATCCCTCACCATATGCAAAAAAATGCAAAATACCAAGTACGATATGAGACAAAAGAGAAATGTCATAACAGCAAAGCCCCCGCCTAAAACATGATTGGAGGAGAAGTTAGTCAAAGCATTAAAAAAAAAAGGAAAGAAAAGAAATTATCTCATCCTCGTCCACTGCGAGGAAAATAGCAAAAATGAAATTGTTTGGGTAATATGAGGGTAAGGGTTAAGTGCACATCTCATTTTTTCTCCCCACATGCGGGGTATTCCTTCTTAGATGGGTGTTTGGAGACATCAACAGAGGATTTTGTTGCAACATCTATGGGGGGATCCCAGGTCTCCTTGCCAGTCTGAGGAGGGTGCCTTCTTCGTTTGATACAGGGCCTCTTTCGCTAGGGACGTCCCCCTCTACGGTATCAATTGCTGCTTCAGGGGGGGGACTCCTCACTTCTGCCTCTACCTCTCCCAGAATGCTATCTAGGTCTTCCTCCAGCTGCAGGTACTTAGTATTGGTTTCTTTCCTACTTTCCTTTAGTTTGGCGTTCTCATTCTCCAAACGATCTATCCTCTCCTCCAACTTTCTCATCTGGCTCTCAAGAAAGAGGACAGCCCCCTATTGGCGGAACAAAAGATCCTCGCAAATAGAAGTCGCCTAAAAGCAAAAAAGAGAATTCTCAGTTCCCATATGGATGAAAACTGTAAAGAATCAAAATTCAAAAACTCACCTTCAGCACATACAAGGAGGTCAACCTCTCCAAGTCCTCCCTTAGCATATGTGCCAATTGGTACCTATCTCTGGAGGCCACCACACCCTTGACCAAAGTTATCAACAAAGAAGAATTCTCCTCCCCCTCCTGCTCTAAGGAAAAACACGAGTGCAAACGATTGTAGGAAAGCAAGGAGATTTGAGGGGAACCCCATTTAGATCATTTGGAGGAGGAGGAGAAGTAGAGTATGGCCTTGAGGAACTGGTAGGAGTAATGATTGAACCCAGCTTCGTTTTCTTGGACAAGCCCCCAGGCGTGAACCCTGCCATGGGAGAAGCCTCCCTCTTCTCTTTGGACTCGCTCAAAGCCGAAATCCCCTTGGCTAAATGAGAAGGAGGGGTCCCCCCGTCTGCGAGCACGATCTTGCATACGCTTACTAAACATTATGTCACCTGTCAAAAATAGAAGAAAACTTAATTACAAACAGAAACCAAAATAATAACCAAATACGAAGAGAAGTATAAAATACCGAGAGAGTCCCCCAAAGAACGATAGTCATATGGCCTCTCATTTAAGAATTCCAAGATAGAAAACAGGGGGGCAGTCCTCTCCCCTACAGTCAGGGAGGAGGGGTCTCCTCAATCTAACAATTAGGGAACCCCCAAGACCATGAAGAATGAACAAAGAAAAAACTCTTTTTCCAGTACTTTGGTGGGTTAGGAGCAGGCAAGAATGACACACCAGGACGAAGGATAAAAAGAAAAAAAAATAGGATTAGCCTGCTTTAATCGAAAGCATTGAGTAAATGTATTTGCAGAAATAGGGAACTCATGATAACAAAATACCATGAAAAAATCAACCAAGATCCTAAACGAGTTCGGCACAAATTGATTCAGAGGTAACTGGAACAAACTGGCAACCACGAAGTAGAAGGAGGGGATAGGTAATCGCAAAACTAAACGCAATTGTGCGGCAAAAAAACATAGACAGTTATCTAGAAGACTATGGTGATGACCCAATGGACCAAGGGTATAAATAATCAAGGAAAGAGGGACGAAAAATTCTCTCCTCAGCTGGTCAATACCAGTTGTTTTAAGGTTGGAGGAACTTAGATCCACAAAAGAACGAGGTGAAACTCGTGGATCGGCTCGGGAATTTAAGCAAACAAAAGCGGTGATAAAACAAAAATGTAATAAAATAATACGATAGTAAAACCATGTACCCAAGGGGTGTACCCTTGGAATTTTTGAGCGTTCGATGTGGTAAAGAAAAAGCCATTAAAATTTTTGGGCTATGGTGAAAGTAAAGAACGCATAGAATAAAAAAAAAGACATAACATAAAAGTTTACCTTAAAGCTTTCGTTCCTTTCGCTTTCGTTCACGTTAGACTCCAACCCAGAAGTTCTCCAAAGCATGTCCACACCACACCAGAAGTTGAGAGTTCTTAATTCCCTCTGCTAGAAGAGAAAGAAGAAGAAAAGCACACCTAGTGTGTAGAGAGAGGGGGCGGCCGAATTGGCTTCTAGGAGGAGGAGAATTTTTTCTTTTGTTGTGTTATGATTAATTATTCCAAATAATTAATCCCTGCATATATATATATACCTTATATGGAACTATTAAAATGTGTTTAGGTTCATTTTAATGTTCAGAAGGTAATATATTCTTTGTTCCAAATCAAGAATGACCAACAAGATACTTTCCAAAAGTGAATATTGCTAGTCAATTATTTTCTTTCCTAGAATTTTCAGGTGTGCTTAATTAGGGGGTGAGTGGCCGATTTTTACCATTAAAAATACTAGGCCCACTTTATTTTAATTAAATCCAATTTAATTAAAATCCACCTAATTAAGCCTATCATGCATTTAATCCAATTAAATACATGAGCCCAAATAGTCTATATTAATTGAATAAGTCCAATCTATTAATGGATAAAGACAGGTTCATTATAAATTAATCCCATTATTTTATTCTTACGCTAATCCATCCAATTGATCTTCATTTGAAGTAATCCAATTTAAGAAAGTAATTCACAATTTATTCCTTTTTCCTTCTCGGTGATGTTGTGTGCGACTCTTTAAATTCACCCCTCAGCTAGACTTGGACTAGTGTCTAACATTATTATTAATCAAATCTAATTTAATTAATAATTCTTGATCAACCCCTTGACCAAGAACCATGGGTGGTCATCTAGCAACGGTCCATGGCACTAGAGACTAGGTGAATTTTCATGTAAACTTTTAGCCTTTGAGTTCATACAGGTACGGTCCTTTCATCTACCGTCTCCCGGTCTTGGTCTAGGGTATGGAATTTGGTCTCAGTTCCCATCCTGGACCAAGTGTCTATGCTTAAGTACTTGAGATCGCGTTACGCCAAATTATTTTGTGTAGGAACCTCTTTTTCCTATTCGACCAATGATTGTAGCCACAGTTTCTTACAGCTTAGTCGCTTCTCCAAATGCATAGGAGATACCTCTGTCATGTAATGATTGGGGATGGATCCTCTTCTTGGAATTCATCATCCTCGCTACATACTTTGACTACACTGGACAAGGCTTATGATGACTGTGTCTGTGACACAATCAACTCTCGCACAGATTCAAGATACAGTCATCGTATGCACATGACTATCGTGGTTCCTCAAGTCTGAGGACTATCTGAGCTGGGGACTCAAGTCATACCGACCAAGCCTCTAAGGCTTCTATGTGATGATCCTCACAATTTAGTTCAGTCGATTTGACACCTAGTCAATCAACCGAACAAGATCGCATAGACGTCCCACGGTTGTCGCCGATGAAATGCGGCACTCATTCAATGAATGTGAATCTTAATGCAAGTCTCTACAGGATGCTCGATGTCGATTCTCGAGGTCCTAGACTTTGAATATTTCAGACCCAACTCTAGGTAGTTGATTTCATGACCGCCATCCAATGCGTGGTCCAACTGTTGCGTGGTTATTAAATTGATCTGTGGGCTTTGTTGTGATGTTGAACAGAATTTACAAACATGCATGATGGGCACAACAAATTAAATGCACATGGTGAAATACTCATCTTATTTACTCAATAATATTACATTAAGATCAAGTTGTTTATAGGATTGGATTACATGCACGCCAATCTAATTGGCTTCCAGATCACCTATCGTAACAATCTCCTACTTGACCTAAAGGCAATCACCCATCGACCTCAATCCCATGTTTTCCAAATGTTGAGTATGAGCAATTTGCGACATCGACTTGGTCAGTGGATCTGTTATGTTTTCTGCTGAGCTGAGTCGGTCTATCCTAAAATCACCTCTGCTCACCATATCTCTAAGTAGATGGTAGCGTCTAAGAATGTGTTTGGAACGGTGATGATATCTCAGTTCCTTTGCTTGTGCTATCGCCCCATTGTTATCGCAGAAGATAACTATAGGCTCAGCAATGCTAGGTACCACACCCAAGTCTTGGATGTAGTTTTTCATCCAAACCGCTCCATTAGATGCTTCTGAAACTGCTATGTGTTCAGCTTCCGTAGTGGAATCCGCTTTCGTAGCCTACTTGAAACTTTTCCAAAAGCAACCACACCACCATTCAGCTTGAATACAAAACCTGATTGGGACTTGGCATCGTCATTGTCCGACTAGAAGCTAGCGTCGCTATAGCCTTCTAGTATCAATTCTCCACCACCGTAGAACAAGAACATAAAGCATATCTTGACGTCATTTCCAATGAGCATGATGTCATTGACATAAAGCACAAGGTACGCAACCGACCCACTGATCTTTTTGTATACACATGGATCATGCTCGTTCTTGATGAAATTTTATCCCCGTATGACTTCATTAAAACGCGTGTTCAAGCTTCGAGAAACTTGTTTGAGGCCATAGATGGACCTTTGAAGACGACAGACCTTCTGTTCTTCTCTTATAGTAGTGAAACCCTCTGGTTGATTCATAAAGATCTCTTCCACAATATAATTGAGAAAGGTCATTTTCACGTCCATTTGCCATATTTCATAGTCATACCATGCTGCTATAGCAAGCAGTATCCGAATGGACTTGGTCACGAGCCTAGCCTTGAAGGTTGTAACCTCCCTTTAGCTCCAAGCTTATGTTTGTAGACCCATTTGCACCCAATCGGTTTAACACCTTTAGGTAGGTCTACGAGGGTACAAACTGATTTTTTGAACCTATCAAAGTCCATTTCAATTCAGACTTCATGGCTTCAAGCTACTTGTCCGACGTTGATGTCCAACCATCGCTTCTACCATATGTCTTTGGATCATTATCTAATTGACTAGTCAATCCTACAAATTCGTACCTCTCAGGTGGTCTAGATTCTCTGGTGATCTACCAGAGGACTGGAACCGCATCAGTGGGCGATACTGAAGGTTCAACATGATGTTGCGACAGTACTGCTGACGTGATTCACTTGATTCTTAAGTAGACATCTCGTACCGTCAGCTATCTGCAGGAAAATCTTTTTCAAGAATACTGTGTTTCTTGAGACAAATATGCTTTTGCTCGGTAGACATAAAAGTAGTATGCCGTAGTTCTTTTGTGATATTCAATAAAACCTACACAGATCCGAATCTCGAATCTAGGTTGTCTCCACTAGCCTCTTGATGTATGCGGGGCTACCCCACACTCTCAAGTACTTCTAGGACACAGACTTTCGATGCCATATTTTTTGTATGGCCATCTGAGGTACCCTTGAGATGGTGCCATGTTAAGCAACTTTGGAGCCGTCTGAAGAGCATAAACCCAGAGAGGATGGGGGCAATTCTACGAAATTCAATATGAATCGAACATGTCCAACAGGGTTTGATTCCTCCTTTCAGCCACGCCATTCAGTTGTGGCGTTCCAGGAGGAGTCCATTTAAGAAGAATTCCGTTCTTTTTAAGTAATCTATTGAATTCACCACTTAAATACTCTCCACTTCGATCCGACTGAACAATTTTGATTTTACAGCCAGTTTGATTCTCAACTTCAAGTCTGTATTCCTTGAATATTCCAAAGGCCTTAGACTTGTACCTCATCAGGTAAACATAACTATACCGTGAGTGATCAATGATGAAAGTTATGAAGTATGAGTACCTCCTCCAGCCGGAGTATTTAATGGTCCATAGACGTTTGTATGGATCAGATCCAATAGACTGTTGGTGATTGCGCTTTGTCCAACAAAAGGCCTCTTGGCCATTTTTCATTTTAGGCTGGATTCGCAAGTTGGCAGGTTGTCCAAATCGTCTATTTTAAACTCTTTGAGTCCACCAACTTCCTTATCATATTCTTAGAGATATAGCTTAACCTTGTATGCCATAACTGTGTGTTTTCATGATTATTAAATTTTCGTTTATGTCGGGCCGTCAACACCTGAATCAAAATTTGACTGTTGAGAATATAAAGACCATCTGGCACTGAGATCAGTACTCCTAAGTAAGTACTGATAAGGTTAGTTATGCATATTCATCACACTAAACGTAAGTATTTAATCGTCATGCCTTACTGGAGCGTTATTGCTCTAAATTATTGAAGAATAGATAAAATATATTCTTGCCATTCTCTTCTCGGTAGAATAATAATCAGTTTGTTAACTTATATCCGAATATGAGTGCTATTTAGTAATCAAAACAAGCTGAGAGCATATCCAGATAAACTTCGCAGCAGAGCACTCTCACACTTCGTCCCTCACCCATCACAATTTAATCTGGGGATCCCTATAAACTTAGCCCTTGCATAGCTCGATTCTTTCCAACACCTATGAATGTAATTGCATATGTCAGTCGTCCCATAATGCATCACGATATATCAAGACAACAATCCCCGAATAAGCACATATATAGTTTAATCAATGGAAGGGAAACAATTGACACAATGATTCAACGAGACACACCTCATTATACTGGGAGCTTAGAGAGGGATGTGCTTGTTGTGCACCATACCTCTATTCCAATGCCCACTTCTTGTACAGAAGATACGAATGTGAAGAGAACGTTATACTCCATTATAGCCTTCGTGAGCAGCTGATTGCATATCCTCGCGGAAGGATTTTTCTGCTTGCCGTTGTGCATTAAATACCAGTCCTTGGTCGCAAGTAGGAGAGCGAGCGGTCGATCGCGTGCTTGCGAACAGTTGGTGGTGCTGAACATCAGCGATTCTCTCCTTCGTCGACTTCGCTCTCTAGCATATGAGGCCCCATTACATTTCCGCCTTGTGAGCGCATAGCATCTCCTGATCTTATATGGATGGGGCGCTGTAGGTCTCTATCTCCCGCGTTTAGCTTTAACAGAACCATACTATTGCTGTCTCATGATCCTTCTGAAAACAAGCTGAGTCCGAGGATTGAACAATGACATAGGAAATATAAATAAGACAAGGAAGTTAATTAGATTCCGAACAACGATGTTTCTTAAATAGCTAGCATACACCTGTGTTATGAAACTACTTGATGCACATGTAATGAAAATCATACACCCCCGAGCAGCAGATAGGCCGAATTTGATGGGGTTATGTATGCCTCATTTGAACCCATACCATTATTGATTAATTCCATCCATGATACTACGAACTTCTCAAAATGATCGTTTCAGTACTTCAGCTAGGAAATAACTGGTACGAATATGGACTCAGAGGAATTCTGAGTGATTAAAAGATCATAATCAAGGATCACACTGTCATTACTAAGGTTGTTCCATCAATCATTGTCATGCTCAACTATTAAGGTCTTCGCGAGCCTTCCTTACACTAAGGGAAGATAAGTGGACTGTCCTCCATGTACATTTAACAAACATACTGGCTATATCAGCTATCTGGTCCCCGATGAATAAAATTTTGAGTCGGCAGGCACATATATAATTTAAAAGTATGACTACTACAAAACGATACTGCTGCACTAAACAGTCATTTCGCTTTGCTCCCATATAAATGATCTAGAGTCAAATCGATATCATCACGGATAAGCGCATAGGAGACTCTGCTGTTCACTATTAACTGTAAATTTAGTGAAGTGACTTAAACGGATTATCGAAAATCCGCACTTGGCTTAATCACATCTCATTCCTTGCTACATACTCCTAATACACTGGCACAAAACAGCTTCCCTGATGATCAGTCTTACACCACGTCACCCTATCTCACACTAGATACACAATATAACACAGTATCTTCGTAATGACATGCGACAATCACGATTTTCTCAAGTCCCACAGCGATACTAATGTCTTCTATACTACGAAAATTGGAAAATCCCAGTACGTACGCAATCATAACATTAATTGTTACGGTTTCCATCATGACAATTCCTCAACTGTTACTAGTAATGTCCTAGATCTTTTGAGGACATCATCGGTTCAACTTTATTATTCGATCTACCTATACCAACTATACCTCTAAAATTACACAACAAACTGACCTCAGCACTCTTTGACGATTGAATATAATGGAGTTTTACAGTACTTAGGTATCAGTCGACTATAATGGCACCACAGTTCATATGAGCTACTGTCTGAAATGTCTCTGATCTTGAGGAATAATCATCTTCACAAGCTCCGGCCCTTTAGAACTAGTGAATTGTATCTAATTAGTTGGCACTAAATCACTATTAGCGCTAGACCAATCCGTGGTTTGAACCGATATTTGAGTTATCTATGGAATTTCGCAGTGAATGATGTATGTAACCTCTCGTGGATTGAAGTGTAGGGTAAAGGTGTTAATGTCGAGGTAGCGCCACCCACGAGAACAGTCATGCCAGCTTGACTAGATATTATTATCAATATTCTTCGAATTTTAAATATTAATATATTATGTGCATAAAGGACTGACGATATGAGAACACAAGCTAATCTTATTGGAACACTTTTAGTCATCATAAATCATATTCCAACAATGACCTACACTGTATAACATTACTTCAATGAACCGCTCTCATATCAAACTTTCTGGAGAAGTGACAATTTCTACACATAGTGGATCGCTAGTTTCGTAGGACCTACTTTTTTTTCCTGCTGAAACGAACACGGCTACAATCTATGTATTTAATTTCTATCACCATTTGCTCACCATAGAAACGATGTTCGATATATCAAATAGAAATTATCTGTAGATTCTGATGAATCTGAATCCATAGGCTCTTCCAATAGCCTTCGTCGTTCGCAACTCTGCTAAACTAGTCTCGGAATCATCGTGTATATAGGCACCCACAATCCACATTCCCACAATCGATGATAATTTTTGGTATTCTAAGTATTAGTCCACAAAACCACACTTTTCAAATGGGACGACCAGTTAAAGCCTAACCACACTATTTCGAGAATTTTTAAAGAAATGGTGACATTCTGTTTGTAAAAGTTCTATTCGCTCAAAGCTACGCATAAATAAACAGCTCAAGAAAATTATTGGATAACACCAAGAAAACGACGCCACAACAGGTTATCCTGAAAAAATCTTATCGCATTTATGAACATCAATTTGAAGTCTCTGACAAGCTAGTTATCTGTGTAGACCACGTGTACCATAATCAGCTAATCACATAAAGAAATTATGTGTTAAAAATACTATCTTTAAATACACAACTGATTCGACATAGATAATAAAAGACTGCTATTGAGCAACTGCTCTATTGATTACTCATTTGTGTAATCTCACTGCATTAGTTATTGGCATCCTGTTGTCGGTGACATAAGGCCCCAGCACCACACACATCAGAGCAAAACATAAATAACCACACTCTTTGTGTAACGGCTCACATCGAAGACAGAGCAGAGTTCCTATTGCTAGGGAAATGTCCAAAATACTTGAGTCTCTCTCAATCTAGTAAGACACAACTGAGTTTGAACAGCTTAAATTTTTCTCTCAGTCACCACTGACTCAGCATCTCTTCCATTGTACAACTTGTATTAGAGTTTTTTTTCCATACAGGAACTTCCCACACAGCGACTGGATTCTCTCGACACAATACACTATCTCTCTCTTGTTAAGGTACTATTTGTCTCTTCTGAGAGAGATTTCATGAATCCAATTCTATTAATCTAGGGCATCGTTCGATAAGTTAATCTTAATTCTCATTCATATATGAAGAGTAAGAGAATTAACTGCCCATTAAAACTATCAATTAGGAACTCCAACCTAGCTCGCTTGCACACTAGCATGGGCTCATTTTCACGAATTAATTTCGAGGATATAGACGATCTTATTTGGAGTAATGTGTTCCATACTTGCGAGATGTAAGTCGTCAAATGAGTATATGAATAAGTGTAATATTGAGATTGTAGGGCTCCAAGGAATTGAGGATCTGAACGCAGATGTAGCACACCGCTACTCCTTCTCACATTTTAGTGGATTATTACTTGCAATTACACGACACGAAGACGAAATAAGGCCGGACCTGGAACTACCGGTCATTCAATTCTTAATTGGAGTAGAGATCTAATAGAAATTGCAATCGTGACATGGGATACGTTTCAACAGAAGTGTGTTCCCATTCGCCTTGCTGCTACATTCTCTGCGTACAAGAGCCTACAGCGCGCACTCCATTTCCTATAAAGCGTATAGTAGGCACACCGACTATGGAAACTTCATGCACAATCTGTATGGGTTATTGAGCTGAGACTTGCTCGAGTTTGAAATTAGCGGTATAAGTGTACCTGCTCATAATGGAATGTTTATACTAAAACTACATAATACAACGACGTTGGACAACTATGTTTGGATTATAATTTTCGGTATTGAGTAAAATTAAAAAGTTCCTTGAGTGGTCTCTAAGGCTCTAGCGAGAGAGTGTCTTTATTAGGAAAGAACTATCAACTGGAGTGAGTGAAGAATCACATACTCCATTAAAGTATTTTTTCATAATTTAATGTAAAGAACTTTGTACTAAAGTTATGACAATCTCGCTCTCTGATTGATACTACTCCGAGAAGAATGATTCTATGGATTGCGTACATCATATGAAGAGATCTTAAAACCTTTAGATACCCTCATCAAATACAATTAAGACAACGTGTAGAAGCACCCATACTGAATTACATGTGATAGACTTAGTTCGACTCACTCACCATAGTATACACATTACATCGGAGTCTAATTCCAGAGCTCAGATGACAACTTAGCAATGCCCCACAATCGGATTAATCCTCACTAGTCAACTCCTATACAAACATGAATGCACACATGCGGATTATAATAGTCGAATAGTTCTAATGGGGATGTATAGTTTGCTTAAATCACCGTATTATAGATATCCTATAATGGCTGGTATCTCCTCTTTACTTACTATTACTACTGTGTACCTAAAATAATTACCTCACTCCCGGCTCACCCATCTCTATTTAATCTCTATCGTAGAGTTTGGTTATATATAACCTTAATATATCGTAATATTCATTGGTGTTACCTAGTTAGTAACTTCTATAGAAAGTTATTAAGCTTTCATATTCATTTAATTAAAATACTATTGCTAACAATATAAAAAATCCCTCTTCAAACGCTTATCACCTATCTGCTCTAATTACATCATAAATAAAAAACCCCAATCGAAAATTGAGGGGAGTACAAAGGAGGAAGAAAGAAAGTCTTATTATTTCAAGGTTAAAACAAGAGATGAAAATGAGAGGCACATAGGCCCCACCCTGAAAGGGAGCGTGGATTGGAACGGCAACGCGCAAGCGGAAACTCGAGGGAAAAAAGATAACAAAGCAAGAAAATAGACAAAATTAAAATTAACTCGGTCCAACCAAAGGGTATTGGTGTTCCTAAGTGGATTAAAAAATTGAAATAACAAATCTAGACATGCTAGGCTATAGATTAACGAACAAAAGAGATAGGGTATGTAAACAAAAATTTACCTCTTTCGTTTGTGTTTCAACCGGTAACACATAGCCCGTTCACCTTAAGCTCTGAAGGAGAAGTCCTCTAAAGTTGATGCACACTACACCCAAGGCAAGATGGTTTTGATCTCTCCATTAGAAGAAATCAAAAACCGATTGAAAGAAATAATAAAAAAGAACTACACTATTGGTTAGTGTATTCTTTTCATAAAAAATTCTCTACAACTCTTCACATGATACTAGATCAAGAAGCGTTATACAAATGGTGGGATGAGAGAAAGAGGATGGCTAAATAAGTTCATGGAGAGGATTGGAGCTGGGTTATGTTATGTGTAGATAATGAAGATAATACACACACACACACACACACACATATATAGTATGGAAAGGTGAAAATGTGTCTAGATATTCTACTTACCTATAAGGCAACCTCTTTCCTATACGATATGATCCAATCATGCCATGTAGAGAAGTGCTCCAAATATTGTCAAGTTTGCACTTCCCAAGAGTGCAACTTGGTCAACCCTCCTTACAACAATAGAAGTCAACCCTTCAACTAATGGGTCTTAATTTAGTGGACCAGGTTTAAAATAATTCCAAGGTCCAATGAATAAATTAAATTCAATTTTAATAAAATTCAAACTGGATTAAGCCCAATGTCATCTAATCCAAGGCAAAAGCCCAATTATCTAATCAATTCAATTTATTAATTAAGACAATCCCAATTAATTTAGTCTTGGATTATCTATCCAATGGATCATCCGACTTGTAAATAATCAAATTACTTACATCTTTCAAAATTAATTCTAAATTAATTCCCTGTCCTTGCTCGGTGATCTGATTGTAACTTTTTAGGTTCACCTTTCAACTAGACTTGGGTTATTTTTTACATAATTAATTAATTTAATTAATCATTCCTGGTCAATCGTTGATCAGAAAAGTCCGCCTACCATGGGTGACCGTGTGGCAACGATCCATGATACTAAAAATCAGGTGAATATTAGTGTGAACAATTAAGCACCTGAATTGCATATGGATATGATCTTTTAGTCTACCCTCTCAACCTTAGTTTAGGACATGAAATTTAGTGTCGGTCTCCATCCTAGATCAGACATCTATGTTTTAATATTTGAGATCGTGTTTCGCTTAATTGCTCGACATCGGAACCTATTTTCTATTTAACCAACCACTGTAGCTATAGGCTTATAAGGCGTGAACGGGTCTCCAAGTGCATAGAAAATGCTGTTGTCACATATTGATAGGGGACATATCTTCATCTTGAAACTCACTATCCTGACTACGCATTTTGACTGCATTGGACAAGGTTTATAATGATCATATCTGTGACACAATCACCTCTCGCCAGATCCAATATACAGCCATTGTGTGCATGTGATTGTCATGGTTCCTCAAGTGTAAGAATTACTACTACCGTTCTAGCCAGAAAATTTTAGTCATATCGATCAAGCCTACAAAACTTTTATATGACAATTCCGACGAGTCATTTCAGTCAGCTAACTACCTTGTCACTAACCCACTAAAATTTTATAGACATCCAACGTCTATCGCCAATGAAACACGGCACTCATCCAACAAATGTAATATTTAGTGCAAGTCTCATTAGGACTCTCGATGTCCAATCTCGAGGTCCTCGACTTGGACCGTTTTAGCCAACCCTCAGAAGTTGATTTCTTAGCCGCCATTAAATGAGTAGCCCAGCTACATGGGTTATCTAAATGGTCTGTGGGCATCTGTTGTGATGTTAATGCAATGCTTAACGTAATTGTAAGCACAATAGACACATATGCCAAGGATGCGTACTTACCATATGATCGGGGCAATATTATTTGGATAAAGATTGTTGCATAGTTTCAAAAATAGCCAATTTAATTGGCTTTCTGATAACCTATTTCAACACACCCAACATAAATATAATCATACACAAATTCAATGGGCTTTGTGATTATCCCTCGTTAATCTAATTAACAATATAGCACATTTATTTTCAAAATAAACATGCACCACATAACGCACACCAAGCATTATAAACTAATATCTAATATCACAAATACTAAATGAGATAATTATATGCAAAAAAATATACATTTAATAATTTAGTTAAAGAATGGATATCCCTCATACATCCAATGTACAATTTTTTTAATTGTGAACCATTTCAAAATTAATTTTTGGTTTATTTTAATTTTAGAACAGTCTAATTTAACTAAAATTTAAAACAACCAAAATTTAATAGTTTCAGAAAACACAAAAAAAGATAGATTTTTTTTTTTTTTTCGTTTTCTTCTACGTTAAAATTCCTCAAAAAAATTGAAATCACAACCAAATTTTTTAGGAGTACTTGGAATGGTTTTGGTAACAGCTTTTAAATATCATACCCATCACCCACAAGAAAGAAATGTTTTAAAAAAAAAAATTATTCAATATTAATAAACTTGTAAATTACGCTACAAATTTTGGAACGAGTTTTCTACACATTTTATAATGAATACTTGCTTTTGGAACGAAAAATAAATAGCTACAACTTTATAACAAGCTTTGTAACAAATTTGGAATCGCCACTTTCACTTTTCCAGTTGCTGTCATAATTTGAAATAACCCAAAAACCATTCCAAATTTTCCATAATTACTAATTTAGAATGATTTTTGGAACGATATTTTAAAAAAAAAAAAAAAAAATTGGAGCGATTTTTGAAATGTTTTATCTTTTACAAAACTGCTATACTTTTAGAAAATATCATGATTACATTATTGAAACGCTTCCATTTCAAATTAAATCGTTACAAAAATCGTTCTAAATTTAAACGAAAAGTGCCATTGCAAAAAATCCATTCCAAAAAACCAAATTTGACCACAATTAAGTCAATTTTGACCATATACTAATTTATGATAATTTAAATCTATTTTATTATTAAGAAAAAATCTTATTAGTTAGAAATATCATTTATTTTAAATTAAAATTAAATTTGTATTTATCTAAAAAATTCTATCTTCAAGATTACTGTTTATCTATATTAGATTCTACCTAATTCAATTTGTATTTAATTTAAACATATTCAAAATTTTGGATTTTTATCATAGAAAACGTTTTTCTTATTAGTAATCATTATTTTTATTTATTAATCATATATTTTTCAATCACTAAACTTATATCAGAATTTCAACATTAAATCATTGTAACCTTCATAGGTTTGAATTTATTGCGATGCAATAGGGTGGTCATACATGATAAATATATAAATTTTTAACTTTAATTTTTGTTTATAATTGTTTTTAGAAAATAAAAGGTACGTGATAGTATATTTTTCATTGATGTAAAGGGCAACCCGATAGAGCACTGCTAACTTCTCTCCCTTATGCATTACTAAATGACTTTTTTCTTTTTTTATAGGAAAAATTGCATAAAATCTTCATGTGTTATAAAAATTCAACTAAAAACCGCCTGTGTTAAAAGTATATGCAAAAAAATTTCTGTGTTTCGTAAAATTTTGCACACTCTCCCTTTGCCGTCTATTTGACTTGACGGCGTTAATTTTTTTGTAAGTTCTCATTATACCTTTATGTATTATAAAAATTTATTATAATGACCGTTGGATCTTTTATAATTGCATCAGAACTGTAGGATCTAATCAAATTTTAGTAATCATTGATCTTTCATGTTTAAAAATGAATGGTCCAGTTGTATTTAAAAATTTATATATATCTATATATATATATATATAATTTTCTTATAAATGCAATAATTATATATATATATTTATCATAGAAATATATAATAATTATAGAAATATTTATATTACACACATTGACGCCGGTGGAGGTGGGACGTGGAGTGCCACAGTCCCACCTCCATCGGTGTCACCCCTCTGGGCCGCGACGTACCGATCACCGCCCATATCTCGTGCCGCCCCCCCTACTGCCCAATTGTCCGGAGGCGAAAAGGTGGCGAAGGTGGAAGGTTGGTGGATGCGGAGTGTGGCTACGACAATTAAACATCTTTTCCTTTTTTTTTCTTTTTTTAAATATATATATATATATATATATATATTGTTTTGTAATTTAATACAAAGAATTAATTTAATTATGTCATTTTTATGTTTAAATATAATATTTAAAAAGTTAAAAAAAAATTTCAATAATTTATATATAATTCTTAAAAAAATAATATTTTCATATGTAAAATATACATAATGATTTAAATTCGATGTCATAATATTTTTTATATATAAATATTGATGAATATTAGTTATTAGTATTTATTATACTTTTTTGCAAAATTATAAAGAAATAAAGATATTAATCAAAACAAAGAGAGAGAGAGAGAGTGGGTATAATTGCATAAGGGAGGGCAATTTTGTTCATTCAAATAGGTTAAAGAATTACTTCACTCTCGTTTCAAGCGTTTGTAAACCACTCTCTATTTTTTTTAAGCGAGAGGGGTTTTTGTTTTTTTTTTTTTTGCAAGGTTTATTTTACAGAGGATCCTTTTGGCTATTTAATTAACACAGGTAAATTTTTAGTAATTTTCTAATAACACAGAGGTATTATGCAATTTTCCCTTTTTTATATTTTTTTGCTTTTTGATGTCTAATTTCACATAATTTATGTATTTTCTTTTTTGTGTTTTATTTAGACGTCTGTTCTTCATCTCTTAAATATTATATTATACATTTACAACGGAGAATCCACCATAAAGTATTCTTATATTTACAACTCAAAAAGTTGTGTTTCTATAATTTAATTATTTACTCTTATTATTAGTCTTTGAGCATTTACTTAAGCTTTTTTTTTTTTTATTATCTATTTTTCCATCATACTTTTATTTGCTCTATTGATTAATAATTTTTCTATTTAAATATTTGCCTTTAGCTACAATAATCCATTCATATTTTTTTCTTTCTAATTTCATAATTCTTTCGGTCAATGATTTCTCTATTTGATCACTAAATAAACACATATTTTAATTAATAATAGTCCATCAACACATTTTATTTTCAATTTGAATTATTAAAATCTTTTTTTTTTGTCCTCTTTTTTAGGTATGAAGATATAAAACGTGAATACATTGGTTAAATTAATTTACGTGTCCTCCAATTTTTTAAGCTTTGTTCATTAAATTTCATATTAATTTTTCATTCTTGGTATCGTTATTTTTATTTCATTATTGTCTTGTCTAATTATTTTTAATCTAGAATTCATGGCAGAAAATATTTAACTTGATAGAAGGAATTATTTATTAAAAGTATGTATATAAACTTAACGGACACAAATTCAACTATTAGAAATTTTTTATATGTATATATTGCTATTATGTCTTCGTTAATTTGTAGTGTTCCAAATATCTTAGTACTATATATATATATATATATATATATATGCTTAGCATAGAATTTGAAAATATAAATATCTTTACTTTTTTATTATTTTCAAATGCTATTAAATTGATTGTTTATGAAGGAAATAAAATGTTTTACTATTTTTTTGGTTAATTATATTTTCTCATTTGAATTATGTCATTTTTTACACTTTTTATTTATTTATTTATTTTGTATCAACCTACTATCTCAACTTTGCAAAATTTACACTTTGCCACATATAACCGTTTCAATAGATTTTTCTGTCACATAAATATCACATGTAGAGTACATGAGATATTTAAAGGCAATATGATACTTTTCACATGTGCACTACATAATGTATTTTAAATTAAATAAGAATGTGTACATAGTATTTGAAACTTGGGTAAATGTTATATTTAGTCTCTTAACTTTTAATTTAGAATAATTTTAGTCCCTCAAGTTTATTTTTTGACTTCAACATCCTTTTAAAGTTTAATTTTTGTTACAAAATGGTCCCTCAAACCATTTTCGGCAAAAAATGGCCGGAAATAGATTTTTTGGAGGGCAAAATGATCAATTTAAGTTTTATTTTCTCACTTTAGTCCTTAAATTTGTAAAAGTTCAAACTCACATGTTGGAATTATCATAACATAATAAAAATTTTCATGTTTTTTCACTCAACGTGTTAATTTATTGAACTTTTGTGACATAATTTGGACGTTTTCATATTTGTTAGCACTAGCATGAACCCCATGCTTTGCACAAAACTTTATAAATTCAATAATCTTTTTAAATTTTAAATTACGTAATGGTATATATGTCATATTTTAATTGTAGTCTTGCTATAGACAATGTTGTAAATGATTGAATATGAACTAAAATTGCTCTAAAAAAGCTATGCAAGGATAAAATTGTTCGAAATTGGGTCTAATGAATAAAATTAAGCAATTCTAAAAGAAATCGAACTAAAACTAAAATGAGTAAACTTAAAGGGTTAAAATTAATAACAGACAGATTTAAAGTACCAAACAAATAATTTTCCCTGACTTTTATAAATGGAGTTGATGAATATTGGACGTCGAAAACTTTGGGATAGAATACTAAGAGGGTGTTTGGCTAAGCTTATAAGCACTTCAAAACATCTTATAAGATATTTGAGAGCTTATAAGCTCAAAAAAAGTGTTTGAATAATTTTTTTTAGGTAAAATAATATTTTTGGTCCTATAACTTTAGATCATTAGCATTCTTAGTCCTGTAACTTACTTTATTTACACATTTAGTCCTTTTTTGACGAATTTAGTCCTAAGCATCTCATATTTGGTCATTTTTTGGCAAATTTAGTCCTGTATTGACAATTTTGGTCCTAATGACTCATAGTTACAAGACCAAGAATGAGATTTATTAAAGTGTGAATGGACCAAAATTGTCACACATTACTAAAATTTGTCAAAAAAAGAACCAAATGTGAGATGTTTAGAACTAAATTCATAAAAAAAATGACTAAATATGTAAATGAAGTAAGTTACAGGACTAAAAGTGCTAATGACCTAAAGTTACAGGACCAAAAATGTAATTTTGCCTTTTTTTCTAAAAAGCTTGTAAGATTTCAAAAATAAGATGTTTTGGATCTTATAAGCTCTTTAAAAAAAAGTTAAAATTCCTAACTTTTTTTTATAAGATCTTATAAGCTACATAAAATTAATATGTCCAAATACTAAAATATCCTCATACACTTACACACTCTCTCACACACACCCACACACTCTCTCTCTCTCTCTCTCTCTCTCATAGGATTTAATTTTTTTTTTTGCTATTTAATTTTTTTAATATTCGAAAAAGAATACATTATTATTTAATAATAAATTATTATAGTTAAATAAACATAAAATTGGTATTGATATTATATTTACTAAAAAATATAAAATTCAAGACATTATAAATTATACAACTAGAATAATCATTGCATTAACAAATATCAATTATATGATTATATTAATATTCGACTATGAATGACATATATATTATTTCATTCAAAAGTTTAGGTAATAATTCATTTCGTTTTGTTATTATAAAAAGATTATCTGTTAAATTTTTATTTAAAGTTAAACTAATGTTTACTATTTATAAAAATATTTTAGAAATATTTAAAATAAAATATATCAAATAAAATATTATTTGATTCTAATGGTATACATATCCATTTTAGTCATTTTACCAATTAAAAATCTTATTATGCCAAACATTCTAACATCTTATAAGCTTTAACATCTTATGTTACCCAAACACTTTAAGAACTTATTTTTAAAATAAGATCTAACATCTTATAAGCTTTTAAAACATCTTACAAGATGCAGGAGTTTATAAGATATTTTAGAAAAGTTTAGCTAAATATCCTCTAAGTCTTGCACCTACTCTTGAGGAAGAACCTTGGCTACTGGTAGGTGAGTTTAATTTCGTACTACGCAGTGAAATTTGTGGCAATTTTGCTGAGGATCAGACATCAATGGATGAATTCAGGAAATGTTTAACTGAAGCTCGATTGAATAATTTACCCAGGACCAGACAGTCTTTCTCGTGGCACAACTCCAGTCTGGGTGCGTGCAGCTTATGGAAATTCCTAGACAGGAGCTCCAATCTACGAACTTCTGATCAATACGTACCTAATATTTTTTAGGGTAAAATGCAGATACCCCCAACGTATGGAGTCATTTACATTTTGCTCCCCAATCGTTTTTTTTTTTTTTACACTTTTCCACCTAACGTTTTGATTTTGTTGCACTTTACATTTTGTGAGGAATAATAATGAAATATTCCGTCGGCGTGTGTACACATGCCTAAGGGCAATTTTGGGTTCGGTAAAATTATAAAGGCTAAATGCAAACAACCCCCTGATGTATGAAATCATTTGCACTTTGCCCCCCAACCTTTTAATTATAAAAAAATAGATAAAAAAATTAGAAAAAACCCAAAAAAATGGAGAAATACACAATTTGCAGATAAATAACTTCACGTTACAAGATAAAATCAAATAGAAAAATCATGAACTTTTTGCAATATCAGTTGTGTGAAACTCCTAAATCGAACAAGAAAACTTTAAATCCAATTCACAAATAAAAAACTTCAACACAAACATAAAATAAGCAGAACAGTACAAAGATTGAAAAAAAATCAGATGAGAAAATAAGAAAAACTCACCAACCCAAATGAAGAGATTGAATTTCAACAATCCAAATGAAAAAATTACCAAAGACTGTAACTTCAGAATAAAATCAAATACAATACTATTCTATAAAAAGAGAAAAAATATAAACCAAAAAAATAAAGGAAAAAAAATCGTGTATTTCTGTCGGCTCCACAATCAAACATATGTGTATATTTCAATCCATGCCAACATTGGATTTGGCTTGTAACGTGAAGTGGTTTATCTGCAGATTAAGCATTAAATTTTCTGAAAATTTTGTCCTTTATTTCTCATTTTTTGAAACTTTTCTCCATATTTTTTCTATTTTTTTATATTTACGGTTTTTTTTGTTCTGTAAAAAAGTTGGGGAGCAAAGTGCAAATGATCGCATACGTTGGGAGGCTATCTGCATTTAACCTTTACAATTAAATCGTCCTTAGGTGCGTGTATACACGCAGACGGAATATTCCATCATAATTCTCCAAAAAATACAAAGTGCAACAAAATTAAAAGGTTGAGTGGAAAAATATGAAAAAAAAAATTGAAGGACAAAATGCAAATGACACCATACGTTAGGGAGCAGATACCCTATTTTTTAAGCATCATTTCAATTATAAATATTACACTTTATCTCGTCTTAAATTCATTCCATCTATTTTTTATTTAATTGAGATCAAATGGATGGGAAGGAAACACTAACTTGGACTTGTTGCCTATTACTTAATTTCAGAATATGACAGTTGTTGGACGTAAAGAAACTTGGTCTAGCAGTAAGTATAATAACTATTATAGTTTTTTTTTTTTAACAAGATCTATTATAATGTTTTCATACAATTTTTATTATATATTTAAAAATTATATTATACAGCTAATATCTATACATAAAGTAAATTATGAGTCATACACATAATATGCATACACAAAGTGAAATATAACATCAACTTATGAATTTATGATAAAATATCGAAAATCAAATTATCAAGTTCTATGTAGTCTCCACCACCCCCAATTACTCCTTGCGAAATTCCAACTAAAATTATATTTTCCCACCCATTAAATTATATATCACTCTTATCTTGTAATAATTAATTATTTTTAAAAGTATATATTAATGATATAATTAAAAATAATTAACTTATTAGATAATTATTATAACATTATGAAATTAGAAGTGCTAATAACCCGCTCAAAAAAAAGGACGTGCATGACTTTAACGTATGGAAATTCCTCTCTTAGTATCAAACCAAACAGCGACCTCTCTGTCTTCATTCCTACCAACTCTCTCCTAATTTTCTCTCTTAATATCACTCTCTGTATATATAAACTCACTATCCTTCTCAACTTTCTCATTCACTTCAAATCTTTCACTCTCTTCTAACCAGAAAGTTAAACCCTCTTGATACATATCACAACTGCTCTCTCCCTGGAAATGGACACTGTACTGCTTTTCTTCAGCCTTGCTGCTGCAACATCTACTTATCTGCTATGGTTTTGGCTGCTAGCGAGAACGCTCAATGGCCCCAAGGCTTGGCCGCTGGTCGGCAGCCTACCTCATCTATTCATGAACCGGCGGCGCATCCATGACTGGATAGCCAGTAACCTCCGAGCCACAGGGCCCGCTGCGACCTACCAGACCTGCACAATTGCCATCCCCTTTTTGGCTCGTAAACAAGGCTTCTATACCGTCACGTGTCACCCCAAAAACATTGAGCATATTCTTCGAACCCGGTTCGATAACTACCCCAAAGGCCCTACCTGGCAGACCGCCTTCCATGACCTGCTAGGGCAAGGTATATTCAACAGTGATGGCGAAACATGGCTGATACAGAGAAAGACTGCTGCTCTTGAGTTCACTACTAGGACCCTTCGCCAAGCCATGGCCCGGTGGGTGAACCGGACTATTAGGACCCGTCTGTGGATCATCCTGGAGAAGGCTTCCAAACATCACAACTCGGTCGACTTGCAAGACTTGTTGCTTCGTCTAACTTTTGACAACATATGTGGGCTGACATTTGGTAAAGACCCGGAGACTCTATCCCCAGATTTACCTGAAAATCCATTCGCAATTGCATTTGATTCCGCAACTGAAGCAACTCTCCAGCGATTACTCTACCCTGGATTTCTCTGGAGGTTGAAGAAAATCCTGGACGTTGGAGCTGAAAAGAGGTTGAGAAAAAGCCTACAGATTGTGGAAAATTACATGACTGAGGCCCTGGACGCCCGAAAAGAGACTCCATCCGACGATCTCTTGTCCCGGTTCATGAAGAAGAGAGACGCTGATGGCAACCTGTTTCCATGCTCAGTCCTCAAGCGCATTGCCCTCAACTTTGTTCTCGCCGGACGTGATACGTCGTCAGTCGCTCTCAGCTGGTTTTTCTGGCTCGTCATGAACACAGCTCGTGTAGAAGAAAAGATCATCCATGAAATTTCTGCAGTTTTACAAGAAACTCGCGGCAAAGACACAGAAAAATGGGTTGAAGAGCCTCTGACGTTTGATGAAGCCGATAGATTGGTTTATCTCAAAGCTGCCCTGGCTGAAACACTGCGTTTGTATCCCTCGGTTCCGTTGGACTTCAAATACGTGGTGTCAGATGATGTTTTGCCTGACGGGACCGTGTTGCCTGCGGGTTCCACAGTCACATATTCCATATATTCAGTTGGGAGGATGAAGAGTATTTGGGGCGAAGATTGCTTAGAGTTTAAGCCCGAGCGATGGCTCTCGCCCGGCGGGGATCGGTTTGAGCCACCAAAGGATGGGTATAAGTTCGTGGCCTTCAATGGTGGACCCAGGACCTGCTTAGGCAAAGACTTGGCTTACCTGCAAATGAAGTCAGTAGCCTCTGCTGTGCTCCTCCGTTACAGGCTTTCCTTGGTTCCTGGTCATCGGGTGGAGCAGAAGATGTCTTTGACTCTGTTCATGAAGAATGGGCTTAAAGTTTATTTAAAGCCTCGCGAACTGGATGCGCCACCAAAAGCCGCCGTGTCTGCATAGACTAATGAAGGTGGCGTGGGACATAAATCAAGTGTGGGTTAGAATTTTCCTCAAGAAGAATGATCGTGGAATTGGATGAGGCGTTTGCTGATATCAAAGGATTATAATGTTGTTCATTTGAACTTTGTTTCGATTCTTCAAAAATGTACTGTTTTGTTTGGGTACTTGTTTACTATACTGTTGTGCACATATGTATTAATAACTCCAAAGGTACAATACTTGCATATGATTGTATTTTAATAGATATTCAACTTCCAGGGATTTGGGTCGTCAGATGTTGAACCCAAATTTAGTTTGAAAAGAAAAAAAGATCATATTTTCTGTTATCATTTATAATCATAGGCTTCCGTCGCTAGGGAAAAGAAAAAAAAAAATTAACTACACTGGATATAACCAAAAAGTTCATGCTAATCCACTGAAGTCATGTATGAATTTTGTTAGGCTTAAAAGCAATTTTGGTCCCGTATCATTTGCGTCTTTTATTTGCTTCCCATTTGGTCATTTATATTTCTTATCTGCTCGGTTTTGGTCCTTCAGCCAAATTAGTGACCATTTTGCATGCCCTTCTATAGAAAAACTCAGTATAGTCAATACACATGCTCCAGTTTGGCCCAACATGCTTCCGTAATAATATTAAGTTTTCATAAAGTCATACCTTGGTTTGACCGTCATGATTTCGGGTATTCCAAGTCCTCGATTTTACAGACTTCTTCCAACCACACAACCGCAGCTGATGGTTTGCAGGAACTTAGCTCCTTCAGTAACAAAACAGCACAGCCCTATCTCGTTTTCTACCTTAGGGCGTAGAAGGTACTCCAGAACGAGACTTAATAAAATTTGGGGTAAACAAGTTGAATAGAAACCTTTTTTATTGAAGGAATACATGAAATATTACTTAAATATTATTTCCTCCGTTGGAGGATACAACTATTTAGTTTCTCATATGGTAGAGGGCTAGACTCTTTGGGAAAACCCCCATATACTGAAAAATTGGAAAATACAAAGATTTATAAGACTCAAAATTATAATGCTTTGAAGAGTAGGGAGAAATTTCTGATGATCCCCTTCTGCTTCGTTGCTTCCTTATTTATAATCATCCGCGGATTTCAAACTTGTTTTTTATGACGTCATTGCGTTCGCCATCTGGATGACGTCATTGCGTTCGTCATCGTTCTTTCCAACTGGTATTCATGATGACTTGTTGGCCATTTAATTACTAGCTAGCTCCTTTAATCTACCCTGACTGTTCGTTTTTTCTATCGATAGTCTCCTGTTTGAATTTTTATATTTTTCGAGTTTTACTTCTCCTTGTAAAAATTCTTCCTTTTATCGTTGTGCGGCTTTGGCTCGGGTTTCTTTTGGGTAACCCATATCTTAGTTCCGAATAGTAGTTTTTCTTGTTTTTCACAGCAAGGGCATACATGGTTATACCATTGCCCAACATGCAGCATGTTGCATGTCTTCATCCTTGTAGCCTCAGTTGTGGGTAGCTTGTTCTCGCATATGAGCATTCTCTTTTCTCGAACATGCTTTCTGTAAACTCAGTAATTTTTCCTATCATGGAGTTTAACAGGAATGATCCATTCACCTTGTTGGATAAGATTTTAAATGGATACATGACTTTGTCCATCTCAGTGAGACAGACTCATAGACCCCAAGCTCTTCTGGTGTAAATGTCGTCTTCGCTAATAGCTGACACCAATGGAGCTTCTTCTAAGGCAGCTTTAATTCTGTTAAAAGCTACCATGCTTGGTCTCTGCAGCTTGATGAAATGGAACGCCGGATGAGACCCCTTCTGCAGTTTCTAGAGCAGTTGATATGAATTTTAGCTCCAGGATATCTCCTCTTTTTAGGTGGGGGTTGTTTTGTCATGAATCGTATACCGCCCCACTAATCCATTCCGGTAATCTTGAAATTTTTGAAAAACTTGGTGACATAGTATGAACTGAAGCTAGAGCTCCAAACTCATACCTCTCTTGGACTTCTTCGGGTTTAGACCCTTCCAACATCCAGATTCTGTTATATTTTCTGGATGTCTCGATAATGGTCTTGTTTAGGTTAACTCATTTGCGGGAAATTAATATTTCCCACATCCATTGATAAACCTGCCAAGCAGAAGAAAAAGAAGAAGATAATTAGTTGGTATTAGCCTTACAAGTGCCTGTCATTGGCCTAAGGCTAATCTCTTCCTCTTTTACCCCAGAGGCGCTGGGTTGACTCGAATCATCAGAGGTTTGCACTCTTTGTGACTCATTTGTTGCCGTTTCACCAGAGTCTGGCGATGGTCTTGTGCAAGCAGTACTTAAATCTGTCGCTACAAGTTTAGAGCCCTGTACTCTAGAGGCATGTTTGAGGTCATGCTCCCGCAACTCGTTAGTAATCTTCGAGGATGATGCCTTCCGAATTGGTTCTTGTAGGTTATTCTATAGTGAGGTTGAGACCACCATGGTAGTTCTTATTGCGATCTGGACAGTGTCAAGATCAGCTTTTTGGATTTTTCCGGCCACTTGTGCATTCACAGCTAGCCGTCCAAACTTCTTGTTAAGCTCCCCGATGTTTTCTTTGAGGTGCCTAAGCCTTAACATGATGGAGTTCGCTTCAGATGCCTCCATCTCTTGTCAGGAATTCTGCAAGAACATTTTCATGAGATTTTATAACAATAATATTATAGCAATAATATTGGCATTCAGCTTGCCATCTGATACTACGCGCTTTCTCAATCTTAGATTCTAATTTATTTTTCAAGAAAGCTTTAACATTGATATTATCGACTTTCAAAGTGAAATCTTTAGCAAGTAAAAATAAAGGTCATTTCTTAAAAGCCTTCCAAACTGTAAAGAACTCTTTCTCATTGATGTGCTACACTTGCGCTTGTTGTTCGGTGAACAACCCTCCAGTGTATCTACAAGGCTCTTCCTCTGTAATGGTCCTTTTCATGAGCACAACTACCCATTTATAATCATTAGCGTATGTGTAGACCATCAATTCATCCTCGTTCTGTGGTATTGCAAACTTTGACAGGTTATTACAAACATGTTTGAGCTCACGAACCCTTTGCGTATTGATTTCCTCCCGTTTCCGCCTCGCACTTTCTGTTTCCTTCTTAAGTGGCCGAAAATCATTTCTATATTTTGCAAGATCCTTTATAAAGATACCTGCAAAATTCACCACTCTCAAGAAGCTTTGAGTACGTCTGGAAAATTGCGGAATTTTTCCACAATATGCTCCTGCAGCTCAATACCTGTTTCGTCAATAAGAATTCGTAAAAATTCAATTTTATTGACCGCTATAATAGCTTTCTTTATAAAAAGTACTAAACCTTCTTTATAGCATACATCAGAAAATATTTCAAGATGTTTAATATGACCTTTCATATTTTTTTATGCAATCAGTATGTCGTCGATGTAAACAAACATGAACTCGAAATAATCCTTGAAAAGATTATTTATTTTTCTTTGAAATATCTGGGGTGTATTAGCTAGACCTATTCGAAGTACGTTCCAGATATATTGTCTCTGTGGTGTGGAGAATGCAGTAAATTTCTTTGATTCACTCTCCATTTTTATCTGATAAAAACCAAACTTGCAATCAAATTTGGAAAACACTTTTTCACCTTTAATGCAATCAATCAAGTGCTCTCTACTAGGAATGTAATAACCATCAAACTCTGATATTTTATTAATGCCTTGATAGTTAATTACCAACTTAGGTTTACATCTTTTTATTTCACATGATTTCTTACCAGAAAACCAGGGCTACTGTAGGCAAAGATTCCAGGCTCGATGAGTCCAAGATTGATATGCTCCTTGATAATTATTTGCGTATCCTTCTTGTTTTCCATGTTCATCTGGATAGGCTTATCTCGAACATACTCATTTTTGCATTCCTCTTTAATCTTAAGAGTAGCTTCGATCTTGTTCCTATCCCAATATGCCAGAGGGTTCTCACTGAAATTTCTCTAGATGAGCATCTTGAAATTATCGAGAGAAAGCTTGCTTTCCTTGCTTATGTCCATGGCCTTTAATTCCTGCAATGTTTCCTTGAGGTTCTTAATCTATTCCTCAGATTTCTCGTATAAGCTATCACTATCGATGAGTCCCTGTTGCCTGAAAGATAAAAGAACTTTACCAAATTTCCTTTTATCTTGCATTTTTGGATGAGTTAATTTGGCATCAAAATTACCACGCTTGCTGTGAAAATTTATAGGCATTATCCTGTTAAATGGTTTTTCTCTTTGCAAAACCTGTATCTCACTACCACAGTTAGTAGTAAAGATTAACAGATTCCTTTGATTATCCTGCATATAACTTGCAAATGTTTGAATAAAATTATTACCTAGCAAGATATCAGCACCTGTATCATGAAAGTAAATGGGAGGTGTTTTTATCCTAAATCAGGGTGTTCCAAATGCTCCTCTGATTTCGGCTTCTCGAATTCTCGTATTGAGTATTAGGATTGAAAAATCTCTTCCTGCAGTAACAGGTAAGGTTTCCCTCGCTTCTTTTAGGGAAAACTCTAGGTTTTGCTGTTCAAATTCCTGAACCTGAGTCAATATAAGTTGCAAAATATTCTATCCTATATTGATCATACAACATACCCACAGATATGTATAGAAAAAGGGCTCTTCATTCAATCATTATGGTTACCCTATCAAGACTGAATTCCATACCGTTATATTTTCTTCCCCATAGTTTATGATCTTCGAGGAAACTTAACCCTAAAGTCATACTCTCATTCTCTCGTCCTGCAATACCTGCAACTAGAATTTCATGGTCTGTATTTCTAACATGCCTTCATATCTACCAACAACAGGCTGGTGCAAATGATATAAGTCATCACAAGAAAAAAAGTTTTCATTTTTAGTGATGTCAAATATAACTTGTATTTCTTTCCATCCTTTAGGGCATCTAAGTTTTACGTTATCTACCCTTATCTCTTGAGGAGTTAAAGCTTTTAACAACTCTTTCTCCTTTCCTTTGTAGCCCATGATCCTGTCTTTCGAAAAGGACATCCTGCTACTAAACTTAGCTCTAGAACTAAGTGTTTGATCTAAAACTGGATGATCTTTAATTACGATATCGACACCACCTATCCTAGGTATCTTAATTGGATCTGGTGCCATAACCTTAGCAAATTCCTTGAAAATTCTAGAAATCTCGATATACTCTTTACTCGGAAATAAATCAGAATGATGTTGGAAAGGGCATAAGTTATTCTATAGGTTATAGAATATGGTCTATTTCTTTCTTTCATTAGATCATTTCTTTTAAAATCCTGATGAAAGTTAAGACTCTGCTAAATTCTTCGTCTACTAGGTTGTATGCAATCCTAGGATGAATATCAAACATAAATTTTCCTGCATACAGATTACATATGATTGTCCCAATAATTATCTCTTAAGTTATTGATTCTCCTATCCATTATTGACAAATGTATTTATGAATCAATTTCTTCCTTAAAAGTTGTTTTTAATACTACTTCAATAGTTCCTATGTGGATCCAATTCGTAGTAATTGTTATTTCTTCTCTATGCCTACTTAATTCTTCAAGAATTTCTTCTTTAGGAATAAGCTGCATTTCCATCACATTACCAGTAAATTCCATGGAAATAGCAAACTCACCTGAACTTACTTTGTAGATTGTGTGACGTTTTTTATGGTTTAGTCCTATCTGGTTGAGGACTTTACCGATCCCTCCAATCCTAAATCCATCATATGGACTGAGGTTGGAATCTTGACGCATGATTCTTTCTATGGTTTTGTTTGACACCGTCATTCTGGAAAAGAATCCTGACAAGCTTTCAGAGGTTTGAAGTCTATCTTCCTAGTTGTAGTTATTCTGACTCGATTGAAGATTCATTCGAATCCGCTCTGTCTCCTCTTCATAGACACTTTCGTCTGAAGGAAGATCCTCAAATTGGTATATTGCTACCAAATCCCCATAGTAGACTGCATCTAGGATGTCATTCATGGCTTCAAATTTTCTTAATTCACCATGTTTCTGTGAGCAGTCTGGAGCTATTTGACCTCTTGCTCTGCATGACCAGCAGTTGCAGTTTTTGAAACTTTCATTGAATCGGGTATGGGCCCGTCTGAAAGTTCTCCTTGTAGGATTTCTTCATGTGGATCTGGTATCTATTCGTTTAGATCCTTAGGATGAAGCCCTTGTTGGTCCGCTCCTTTATCCAGATTCGTATTTTCTGGCTTTTGATTTGGACCACTGTGATCTCCACCTGAAAGAGGTTCTTCTGAAACTCCTAGGGTAGGAGTCAATAATTTGCTTCTTCCTCTTCCTTGGCTCACCTGATTCAACTATAATAGTAGGAAAATCGTTATTATCAAACTTTTAATGTTTTTCTGGATGGATGCTTGGTAACATCAATCCTTCAACTTGTCATTAAGGAAAGACATTCTCCTTTCTACTGAATCCATCTGTCCTTCAGATACTTTGTATGACTGGATCAACATTTCCCTCTATGGACTGCAGATTTTTGCAAAGAACATTGGAGCTGCCACTTCCACTGCTACTCCACTCTGGAAGAAATACTTGGGAAACCAATAGATATATTCATCTACCACGCAAATACTTCTTAATTCAAGGCCAAAGAGAGCTTTGTATATTTTCTAGCCTTTTCTGTTCTACTTCCTTTGAAGTATCCATCTCCAATCAAATGTATCTTGATAAGCCTCCTTAGCCGATCTGCTATTTCACTCTTTGAATCTCCGGCAAGGATACTAGCTTTAGTATTTGTTGGGGTATTATCCTATCCGATTTTCAAAGAACCCTCCAAGCTTAACTCCACTTAATTTATGAAGTTTTCTTTATCGAGTTCTAAAGTGATTGTCGCTATCTTTATGGCTACTACCCATTCATCTATCAACTTCTCGATGTTTCGGAAGTCGATAACATCCAGGTTTAGTACGGCACCATATAGATGTAAGGGCTGGAGCATTGTCCTTATCCAAGGTGTATTTTTAGGTGCTCTCTTGGGTTTCTCCCTTGATTTTCTCTAAGTCTGGTTCCGTCAGTATCGAGTTGTGTGGAAAAACTTCCTCACTTATTAGATGATCGTGTGGAGGCTCATTGGAACATGTGCTTCCCTCCGGCGGTGGTAGTGCCTGAGTAACTTCATTGGTTTGAACATTGACTAATTCCACAATCCCAAGTTGGGAAAACAATTCAGTCAATTCCTATAGATCTGATAGATCCGCTCTGGTTACCTCCATTATTTTATGGAGTTAAGGATTTCTCGGATCTATTCATCTTGTGTCTTTGGCTTGGGAATCTCCTTCGCCTTCCCCTTCTTATGTAAAAGAGGTATTGTCCCAAGGGCGTCCCTGATCCGTTCTTGTCTGGATATGGATGTTTCAAGATTCTCCAGTTGGTTCCTTTTTAGATCTGCAATTTCTATCTTCAAATCTGTAAGATCCTTATGTAGATATGGAAGGATCTTAAGGATCTCGTCCATCTTGTGGCACAAAGAATCTACTTTCATAAGTCATTAGTTAACCTATGTCCACAATTTTGGACCGTCTTTTGAATTTCCCTCAAATCTTGGGAGATCTTTGAGTTATCCAGCTCGAGTTCTTTCCAAGCAGTTCATCTAATCATAATTTTTAGACAGGTAACGGTGAAGGAATTTACTCATTTCGTTTCTCCTGCTAAAATTCTACCATGTACTTCGGTGGAATGAAAACGCCTCACCGCTTTTCCTGGTAGATTCTGACGGACTTGGAAAGCCCTCATCTCCTCTTCTACCTCTTCTTTTGTAAGAAGTCTCGGGTCAATCCTCTTGGGACTGTTGTCATAATTTTCAAAAACTTCCCAAAGAAGGTCCTTCTTTTGTCTTCCCAGAATATGGAAATATTTCTTGTTGTTATCGTAACTCGAACTTTTGTTCGGTTCCATTTTTCTGTTGAAGAGTCTCTTCCATTAGTGAAAAGTAATATTTAAATACAAAATAACAATATATTTCTTCAATGATCCTGGCTCTGATACCCTTGTGGGCGAGCAGGGTGAAAAAATGCAAGAATGCCAAAAATGGACTAAAATCCGCGCTTAAAACTAGTAGAGGAGTAAAATTGTCCGAAAATTTTCCTAAATCTTGTCAGATCTGGTCGGGGCACCAAAATCGAGCGATTTTGGAAAGTTACGGGACTAAAATGGAATCACTAAAAGTTAAAAGACTAAAATGGGAAATAGCCAAAGTTACAGGACGAATTTTGCCTTTAACCCATTTTTTTATGTATCTCTAGTTCACAATCGGCTTTTATTAGCGGACGCCTTATTTTGGAAATGTACTCTTGCCCTTTGAGTGTAATCATTTTCTGAAGTACTAACGAAAAAGGGAATAAAGATTTTTTTGCTTTAAAATTGAATATAAGGCATATGACCATCTTAAATGGTCTTTTGTTGAATTTGCATTACGTTAATTGGGTGTTACTGACTCCTTTGTGAAGTTGCTTATGATGTGTAGTACATCTATTAGTCTCTCCTTTGTGTTAAATGGTGGGCAATTTGGTTACTTACAACCTCAACGGGGTATTCGACAAGGTGATCGCATTTCACTATATTTGTTCATTATTTGTTCGAAAGTGTTTAGTTTATTGTTGTATAGTAGCTAGGCGAGCTCCACGGGTTTCTCACCTCCTATTTGCTGATGATTCCTTATTATTTTGTAAAACAATCGAAGAGGCCATAGCGAGGATTGGAGCTATTCTTGGCATATATCAACAGGCTTCGGGAGAAATTGTGAATTACGATAAGTTAGAGATTGTATTTAGTCCAAATGTGCTTGTTGATCGACAACTCTTCCGCTCGCGGGTATTCTTAACGTAGTTGTGGTGACCAAATTGGAAAAATATTTGGGGTTGCCCAGAGTCGTGGAAAGGGCTAAATCAGAAACTTTTCAAGGCATTAAAAATAGGATTTGGAGAAAATCATGGGATGGAATAAGAAATTTCTATCAAGTACAGGGAAAGAGATCCTTCATAATGTCATCCTCCAGGCGATGGCCACGTATATCATGCAATATTTTCTACTATCTGTTAGAATAGGTGATCAGAAAGCCAATTGAATTGGCGGTTTTGGGAACTATTCAAAGCTATCTATATTAAGCAATATTATCATGACAAATGGGGTAAGTATTCGTCCTTGGTACATGTGTCTATTGTGCTTACTAATTACATTAAGTACTGCTTTGACGTTACAGCAAATGCCCAAAGACCACTTAGACAACCGTGCAGTTGGACCACGCATTGGATGTCGGTCATGAAATCATCATTAAGAGTCACATTCATTTGATGAGTTTCGCATTTCATCGCCGATAGACATGGGATGTGTATGCAATCTTAGTGGGCCGATTGACTAGTTGTCAAATCGACTGAACTGACTCGTGGAGATCGTCATATGGAAGCCTTGGAGGTTTGGTCGATATGACTTGAATTTTCGGCTCCGATAGTATGGGAGTAGTTCTCAAACTTGAGGAATCACGGCAGTCATGTGCATATAATGACTATATCTTGGATCTATTGTGAGGTGATCGTGTCATAGGCATGGTCATCATAAGCCTTGTCCAGTGCAGTCGGATTATGTAGTGAGGATGGTGAGTTTCAAGAAGAGGATCTGTCCCCTGTCAAAATGTGATAGAGGTATCTCCTATACACTTGGAGATGCGTTCACGCTCTATAAACTTGTGGTCACAGTCATTGATCGAATAGGAAAAAAGAGTTTCTATGTTGAGCAATTTGGTGTGACGCGATCTCAAGTATTAAAGCATAGATGTCTAATCCAGGATGGGAATCAACACCAAATTCCATGCCCTAGCCTAAGCCCGGGATACAGTAGACGGAAGGACCGTACCCGTATGGACTCGAGAGCCTAAAAGTTCACATTAATATTTACCTAGTCTCTAATGCTATGGACCATTGCTAGACGGCTACCCATGGTGACGGGTTTTCTCGATTTAGGGTTGATCAAAGAATTATTAATTAAATTAAGATTTAATTAATAATAATGTTAACACTAGCCCAAGTCTAGTTTAAACGTGAACCTAAAGAAATGGAATGCAATCAGAGGCCTTGGCCCTCTGGACAATACAATATATCACACAGAATGCAAGTTAGTATAACTTATATCAGCACTGGACTCCAAAAACCAAAAGATATACAAGCATTCGAAGTCGTTTGTAGGCAACGGAAATTACAACACACAGTATTAGTTATTGCACCCGAGGTTATGCATGCCTGTCAAAATGCCTACATTGAAATTTACAAAAACTATTATAAATTTATCCATTGGAAATAATAGGGCCGATAGGTCACTAAACCTTAGCGACAAGCAACAGTCTTACCCACTTCACGCGAGAATCCTTTGATAAATCAAGGAAAATACCCATTTTCTTTGGGTCCTTAACCGGTCTATGTGTCACCATCAACTGTTTGTTTTCATCAAATGTTTCTAAATCTCTAGTATGTTGCAGGATTACAGCATGCTGATTGGGGTCATCAAATTCATTTTCAAGTACACGAGTCAATGTTCCTAAGTGCATGTTGGTCGTTCACAAAACGTAGAGACCATCTCAACTAACTTGGGGATATCGCCAATAGCTTCGTGTACCTTGTGTTTTCTTGAAGTGTTTTCTATCCGTTTAGTGGCACTAGATGAGTTCACTATGGGATCCACGTTTACATTGAATGACGATGGGGGCTCCTCCTCCACACTGATGAAACCTATGTCTGGATTCCATTCATCGGCCGGAACGTAACAAACTAGTGTGTCCCACGGCTCCTCAATTCTAATATCATTTGCATCCTTGTAAGGGTCCGCCCCACAATCCCCGTTCACACAGTCCTTCCCAAAGATTTTTGTCCATGCTGTGAAGAAGTGCCAAGACTTATAATGCATTTCCTTTGCGGTAGGGTCCATCTGAAACCAAAAATGAATAAAACAAATCATATTACATAAGACATTCGTAATTGGGAAAGTATTATCTGAAATCTTGTTTTAATTCGTACTTTGACGTAATCAGCCCACGCATTATCGTCTTCAATAGTGACCATGTTTCGGCTTTCCTCCTAACCTAGGCCAGATTTCGTCATCATAGTGCTCAGTGTAGAGTAATGTTTCTCCCAGACGTGTAATTTAGAGGTGATATGTGGTTCAATTTTAATATCACAGTGTGGAAATTTCCTAGCCATATGAGCCTCCAATTATGATAGATAACCATTCCTAAAACCATTATCACATTTCCAACCAATAACAACTAGAGACTTCAGTCCAGCTATAAGACATTCCTCTTCCTTTATAGTCCATGTTCGCCGACTGAAACGCCTTTCTTTGTTCTCTCTCCTCCAACGCCATCTACTGCTCCCCTCATCTGGTCCGAGATCCATCTTAGACGGGAGTTAGGCTGTAGCTTTTCTAATAAAAACGGCAACCAATGTTAGGGAGATGGTTAATTAACCGAATGCAAAATTATAATTAATGATGCAAACTTTTGATACAAAATGAAAAAAATATGTAGCTAATGACAAAAAAATTACTGTAAAACAAAACTGAAAAATTTGGAACCATATAAATAGCAGCTACAACACTTGGTCTTCAAATTGATAGAAAAATCAGCATTCATTCTAAAACATTAGGTCACACCCATTAGCAGAATGTCTTTAAAAATTCTTTCAAAGAAAGATGTTGATATCATAAAGCCACGACAGTTAACTCATGAAATACAACATCACACCCACATTATTGCATAGTTAATTACAACTTAGGATAACAACAAATGAATTGGTAAAATCATAATGAGATCATGGGCGATTAATCCACACGTTGTACTCGACGTAGACAAGGCATCCCTCCAACTCAACCACAAGGGGTTACTGTCAATCATTGAGACACACTCATACTCGGCATCCGCCCCACCCTCAGCATGACTCGGTGATTCACTTTTAACGGATCATTAGGCATTTCATTCCTTAAGAAATTGTGCAACAGGCAACAAACCAAGATTATCCTATTTTGCAACTTGATGGGGTAGAATGACTGACTTTAAAAATACCCGTGGAACTTCAAGTAGACCAAACGTTCTCTTAATGACGTTACGCGTGAAGGAGTGCCTGAGGTTGAATAACTCCTGACAATTTTGCGGTCCTCCATAGCCACGGTTCCATTCTCGTAGGTGATAGCGAACACCTCTGTGTGGAGTCAAGAAGCCTTCCGCATTCGCGTACCCATTGTCACATAAGTAATAATTGTCTGTGCAAAGTTTCAGCATAGATTACAATATCAGGATTAGTTAAAATACTAACAAACTTTTTTATTAATATACATAACACGACAGCAGGTATGAAAATGTAATCAGCAACACACGCAGAAAATACCATGTATACTCTTTGGTGTATCTTCTTTGATTGTGTGTAGTGGTATACCTGCAAGAAATTTTAGGCATCAGGTCTATAGATGGCATCACGTAAATCATGGTTATTCGATGCATTACCCTCCCAGCCGCTAAGGACATATATGAATTGCATATTGAGATTTCAAATACCAAGTACGTTCATGGCCACTTGACCTTTGTGTGTTCGGTAGCATCCCTTTTCATGATCTGAAAATCAAATGTCAATGAACATGTCATCTAAAGCACCGAGACATCCCTATCATATAGATTCATGTAATAAATTGAAGAGAAAATTAATCAGCAAAGTTTGGAACAAAGCATCATATTACAATGTATGTGTAGACCTTAAAGAAAAATATTTACAAGTTGTACCTTAAACCATCGCCAGCAGGGGTCCATGCAGTCTTCTGTAATTGGAGTAGGCCCACTAGAAAAACATTGTACAACTTAACAATTCCATTCAACACCCGATGAAAATGTTTGCTAATCTTGCGTCTGGAACGTATGAAATCGTGCTTCACCATAATTTTTTTTTGGTAATGGGCTACCACGCTAAGGAAGATCGCGACTTGCTCCAGAAGTGTCAGATGCTTTGTTGACAAAAGACCTCTGGAATATTCAAGTAGATAGCAAAGTTATCCAAATACGTTACAGGTCATATGCAGGTTATGCAAGCAGAACATAGCTAAACCAGAAACAAGCCTATGCAGGGTCTAACCTGGTCAAGTATCCTAGTATTCATCGTGTAACTCTGATGCCGAGACCAACAGTGAGTATGGTTATGTGAGGTGAGGTATTTTATTATAGAAGTAAATAGAGCCAGAGCAACTGCAATATCGTCCATAACTTGTTGTAAAATTTTCAAACCCAATGTAACTCTTTGAATGGACCTCATCCTAAATAACACAAATATATATGGCAACTACAAAAATTTTGCACAATTACATAACATAAGAACAAGTATATTGAACAGTTTCATTTCCACCGTTTCCAGACACAGAACAAGTATATATGTTACAAAAATTTCTAGTAAATAGAAAATGCCAACCACATATGCTCTAATTACAAACGTGCGGTATAATTAAAGTCCAACTTCTCTTAATTCTAAAAGTCGAATTAATATCCCTCTTGGGCAAAATTTAATGGACCAAGTTTTTTCGTAGTCCAATTACGAAAAACCCAAGAATTAAATCCAATTTAATTCAAGGTCCAATATAAGTAATGCCATGGACTTTTAATCCAATAAAAGATCCACCCAATGGACCTTTTCATAAATAATCTAATTATTTATCATCTTTCAAAATTGACTCCAAGTAAATTTCTCTACCTCCTCAGTGATATTGTGTGTGACCCTTTAGGTTTACCCTAAGCTAGACTTGGGCTTGTATCTAATAGAAGCCCGTTACCATGGGTGGTCGTCTAGCAACAGTCCATGGCAATAAAGAATAGGTGAATGTTGGTGTGAATATTTAAGCTCCGATTTCATATAGGTACAGTCCTTCCGTCTACTGTCTTCTGTCTCCCTGCCTTAGTCTAGCGTGTAGAATTGAGCATCGGTTCCTATCCTTAACTAGCCAGCTATGCTTAAAACACGAGACTACGCATGCCTCATTGCATCGATGTAGGGAACTATTCCCTACTTGATCAACCACTAAGGCCACAGCTCTAAAAAGCATGAATGTGTCTCTAAGTGCATAGGAATAGCTCTATCACGTACTGACAGGGGACGTTTCCTCTTCTTGGAACCACTGTCCTCACTACACATTCGACTGCAGTAGACAAGGTTTATAATGAATATGTCTGCGACTCGATCAACTCTCGCCAGATCCAAGATACATCCATCATGTGCACGTGACTATCGTGGTTCCTCAAATCCAAGGACTTCTCCTTTACTATCAAAATTGGGGAACTCAAGTCATATCGAACAAGCCTCCAAAGCTTTCATATGACGATCCCTGCGAGTAAGCTTAGTCGGCTCGACCCCAGCCGACCAACACAATAAGATCGTATAGACATCCCACGTCTGTCGCCAATGAAACACGGCACTCATCTAATTAATACAACTCGTGGTGCAAGTCTCAATAGGACTCTAGATGCCTTATCTTGAGGTCCTCGACTTTGAGCGTTTTAGACCCAACCATTAATTAGTTGATTCCATTACCACCATCCAATCTGTGGCCCAACTGCATGAGTTGTTAAGGTGGTCTGTGTGCTTTGTTGTGATATGTGCAAAAAAATATGAACATACAATAAGAGGACAACAAAGAGAATACCAAAGGTAACCAATACTCATCTTATTCATTACGTAATATTACAGTACATCGAGTTGTCAAATAGGTTACATAAAAGACCAATCTAATTAACGTCACCTCTGCTAACATCTCTCTAAGAAGACGGTAGCCTCCAAGAATATACTTGGATCAGTGATGAGATCTCGGTTCTTTTGTTTGTGCTATCGCTTCGTTGTTATCATAGAATATAACTATTGGCTCAGCAATGCTAGGCACTGTACCCAACTCTTTGATGTAGTTCTTCATCCAAACCACCTCCTTAGCAGCTTCTGACGCTACTATATACTCAAACTCTATGATGGAATCTGCCATGGTAGCCTGCTTGGAACTTTTCCAAGCAACCACTCCACCATTAAGTTTTAATACATAACCAGATTAGGACTTGGCATCGTCGTCGTCCGACTGGAAACTAGCATCATTGTAACCTTTCAGTATCAATTCTCCACCTCCGTAGATCAAAAACATATCCTTAGTCCATTTTAGGTACTTGATAATGGTCTTGACCGCAGTCTAGTGTGTCTGTCTGGCACATGCCTAATATCGACTCATTACGCTCAAAGCGAAAGCAACATCGGCCCTAGTGCACTAGACGACATTTTGAATGCTACCTACGACTGAAGCATACGGGATCTCCAAACATCCGTCTGCACTCCTCATCAATCTTGGAAAACTGTTTCTTGGATAGCTTAATTACATGCCTCAAAGGAAATAATCCTCATTTTGAGTTTTCCATCATGAATCTCTTCATGACCTTCTCTATGTACAAGGATTGGGTCATTCCCAATATCCTACCAAATTTATCCGATAGATCTTGATGCCAAGAATGTAGGAAGCCTCACCCGTATCCTTCATGAAAAATTGAGTTGCAACCAAGCTTTAGCATCTCCTAACATATTGACATCATTCCCAATTAGCAAGATGCTATCCACATAAAGCATAAGGTATGCAACTGAGCTCCCACAAATCTTCTTGTATATACAAGGATTAAATTCATTCTTGATGAAATCATGCCCCCGTATGACTTCATTCCAGCTTCGGAAAGCTTGTTGGAGGCCATAGATGGATCTTTGGAGACAATAGACCTTCTGCTCTTCTACAATAGGTGTGAAACCCTCTTGTTGATCCATGCAGATTTCTCCTCTACGAAATCATTAAAGAAGGTGTTTTTCACGTCCATGTGTCATAGTCGTACCGTGTTGCTATGGCAAGCAGTATTCGAATGAACTTGGCCATTGCCAGAGGCGAGTAGGTTTCCTCAAAGTCGACCCTGGGTCGCTGATTGTAACCTTTTGCCACGAGCCTGGCCTTGAAGGTAGTAACCTCCCCGTCAGCTCCAAGCTTACATTTGTAGACCTATTTACACCCTACGGGCTTGACGCCCTTGGGTGGGTCCACTAGGGTCCAAACCTGATTTGATCCCATCGAGTCTATTTCAGATTTCATGGCCTCAAGCCACTTATCTGAATCAATGTCCAATATTGCTTCTCTATTCATCTTTAGATCATATCCAATTGATTGGTTAGGCCCATAAAACCCTTACCTCTAGGGTGGTTGGATCACTCGGGCCGACATACGGAGGACTAGAACACTATCAGTGGGAAATATGGGCATAAACGACGTCTCTGATGTCTCATGAGATACCTCACTTGATTCCTCAAGGAATATCTCATCACATTAGCTATTCAATGAAAAACCCTTTTTCCAAGAACACTGCGTTTCGCAAGACAAAACCTTTTTCTCAGAGGGATCATAGAAATAATACCCGCAGTTTCTTTCGGATATCAAATGAACCTGTATAAACTAGATCTTGGGTCCAGTTTATCTTCTACTAATCTCTTGACATATACAGGGCTACCCAACACTTTCAAGTATTTGTAGGAGGCAAGCTTGTCATGTCATATCTCATATGGCATCTGGGATATCTTCTTAGATGGCACCATATTCAAAAGCTTGGCCACCATCTCAAGAGCAAATCCCCAAAAGGACAAGAGGAGTTCGGCAAAACTAATCATGGATCGGACCATGTCTAACAAGGTCCAGTTCCTCCTTTCAGACACATCGTTCAACCAGCATGTTGATCAACTCATGAACAGACTTCTCAAGTCCATTCATGTTGTAGTTGACCACAACAGATCATAGGATGAAGGAAGAACTAAAGGATCATGTTAATAGACGTATCATTGTCAAGCCCAACTTTTAGGTCCTCAAGTTTCTCCACTAGGGAAAGCATCTTGACCTCAAAACTTTATATAGAGGACCCTTAAGTAAGCTTGGTCCCAAAAAATACTTTTATGGCAACATATCTAATATGCTTATCCGAAACCGCATAGGTATCGCTAATGCAGAGCATTATGGAGGAGATATCGTCCAGCCTATCATATTGCTTCTGGTTGTCATAGACATTGAAGCTAATATGATACTGCGTACCTTCCGGTTATCCTCATACCATTTTTTGAACGTTAAATGTTCTTCAGGCGAGGAATCCTCCGGTAAGGCGCTTGGCGGTGGCTTGTTCAAAATGTAGCCCTGGTTCTCGAAATCGAGAACAATCCTCAACTTTCTTAGCCAGTTATTGTAGTTCATACCATTAAATTTATTAGTCTCCGGAATCATAGTTAAAGGATTTTTAGACATATCTACATATAGCAATGTAAAGCAAAAATTAGCAAATGATGGTAATATTATTGTTCAAGTTGAAGACATGGTCTTTCAATCTTTAACCCTCCCACTATTTCTACGAAAGCCCACCACTCTCAAGTGGGGTTTCAAGAAACCATTTCATAGTGGACTTGGGATCCATAAGCGTGATCTCCATGCCCCACTTTTACGATTCACATGAAAAAACCTCATGGAAGATATCCAATATCATTCTCATCCAATGAGATTTCCAAGATATTTTACCTCAACTCTTCACATGATTTCGAGGACTTCAAGCGATTCATGTTACTCAATGTTAGTCCCAACCCATCAACCAAATCATATCTCAACTGTCGCTCCCCACGACTCATGAGATAGGGAGACAACGAGTGTCATCTCTTTGTTCACAACAATGGTGCAGCTTTCCCCTAGTCCAAGTATGCCACGTCTCGTGAGACCACACTTGGGTAGTGGTAGCTTCCTCACTACATTAATATGGATGGAAGGCCTAGACAAATCAAATCTATTTTGATCGAAATTCATTAGTGGTCTAATATTTTAATTTGGTCCAAACAAATGAGAGTTTGTTTACAAATGACCGAGACATCATCATATTAATGTTTTGCATGCATAAATATCAAATATTTAAATCGACAAATAAATACGTCGCATGCAATAAACATAGTATAATCGCTATTTGGATGATCATTAACCAACCTACGCAACCCACTAAGCCAGCAGTGAGTCTATGGTCTGTCTAGGGTCGTCCTACTCTATTACAATAGATAAAACACATTGTCATTCCAATGGGCTTTGTGCTCTACTCGCTTTGCCTTAGCATCTCACCTTAGGCATCCATTCAACGTGGGTTTCCTTCTCCATGGGTTTGCTAAATAACAAAATCTCACCAAAAATTCCTAACTACTCTCATTACAAGGTAAATGGAATACATGGTATGAAAATAAAAGCAAGCCTTAATATCATGAGGCTAAAGTAGGAGATGATAGTCCTAAAAGAAGAGGCATGCAGGCCCCACCCAACAGTAATGAAAAAGTATGTTCATCCATACACAAGGTTTAGGACTCTAGTGATCATCCAATGTCGATCCAATCAATATAAACGCACAATCATGTCGAACAATCATGCCCATAAAGATATGCAATATATTTATGTGATATCCAATATCAAGCCACACAAATATATGCAAAAATATACAAGTTCTATTTTTAATTTAATGGACATCCACCAACAATGCATCCAATACATGTCAAAAACACAAATTAATTGAGCAATTTAATTATAGAAAAAGGTCAATTAATCCAAACTTAATCTATCTTCATAAAATAAGCAGAAATATTTCAAAAAATCAAATTTCAGAACGTCAAAAAACGTTACAGAACGGCCCAACCGTTATGTCGCTATGGCCGGCCGCGCCCACAGGCCCCTATGCACGTGCCCAGCGCATTGCGCATGGCATCAGCGCTCGTGCGCCTGCATTGTGCCTTGGTCGGCAGCCCGCTTACAGCATGTGCATGCCCCTATGTGTTTGCCTGTGCGTAGCCCCCACACACAATGCGCACGCAGGTGCCTGCCTGCATGCGGCACGATCTGCACGGCTACCCCTGCCAGCACGCACACTAGCAGGCGCGCAGGTGGTAGCCCGCGTGCGCCCGCTAGCCAATAGCCGGCCAATAGGGGCGACAGCCAACTGCTGCTGCTGCCGTCCGTCTATCAATATATACATATATTTTTGTTGTTTCCGCATATTTTAACACTAAAAGTAAGCATGTAACTTTTGAAATCATATTCCCAAACTTTCATGACATGTATCCGTCAAAGTTAAAACACTCAAACTAGTACATATCACATATATTTATGAAATAAATATGCTCAAGAAAACTATAAAGCAAATTGCACATGCCAAGCACATAAATCTACGACTCCTTACATCGAACTGAACTATGATACCCCTTGAAAGATAAGTGAATCCGTTCGGGAGCGAGAGCGAAAGCGAGAGAGCTAAAAATACGCAATATGAAAACAAAATAGCGTAATAAAACATTTCAAAGGGTGTACCCTTGGATGCTCAACCCGACGTTCAATGTAAAGTATGACAATGTAAGCAAGATATATCGTATAAGGCACATAGATACATGAAAGATAATACAATAATATAAAATATATAGCTACCTTTATAGTTTCTCTTCAACGGCTATTAGCATTGTTCCCTTTTCCGACGGCACCGAAACATCCACTTAGATTCAAACTGATGAATCCTCTAACGTAGTACATACCAAATAGGTAAAAGTCTCGTTTTTTCTTGCTAGAGAAAAACGGACTTAGGAAGAGGGAAGGTGGCGGCCGAGAGCGTGTGCAAGAGAGGAAGAGGATTTCACTTCTTTTTTTTCAGAAAAAGATGATAAGTAATGAATTTCATTATATTGGATATGTATATACTCCTAAATATACATAAATAATGTAATTGTTGGAATGTATCTAGGTTCATCTAAGAGATGTCTAGATACATCCCAATCAATTCCCATTAGTTAGCAATCAAGCTCACCACCTTACAAGGTATGATCAAATCATACCATGTAACGGAAGCTTGATTGGGGTTGATTTGTCCCTTACCATAAGGATCAAGTCAACTCCTCCAACATGACCTCCGTGTGGCCGATTTTTGCTCTTCCAAAAGAGAAAAAAATCAGCCCTCTCACTTTTAAGAGAAGTACAACTTCTAATTTCAAAAGTGGAATTAATATTCCTCTTGGGCCAAGATTTAATGGACCAGGTTTTTTTTTTAATCCAATTACGAAAAGCCAAAAATTAAATCTAATCTAATTCAAGGTCCAATTTAAATAATGTCCCTCGACCTTTTAATCCAATTAAAAGATCCAAACCGTTGCTATCTTTAATTGATAAATCTCATTTATCAATCAACCGTGGGCCCGATACAATATCGGCCCGTCCATCCAATGGACCTTTTCATAAATGATCTATTTATTTATCATCTTCTGATATTGACTCCAAGCCAATTTTCTCGACCTTCTCGATAATATTGTGTGCGACCCTTTAGGTTTATCCTCAACTAAATTTGGGCTCGTGTCCGACAGAAGTCTGTTACCATAGGTGACCGTCTAGCAACGGTCTATGGCACTAGACTATGTGAATGTTGGCGTGAATATTTAGGTCCGATTCCATACGGGTACGGTCCTTTCATCTCCAGTCTCCTGGTCTTAATCTAGGATATAGAATTGAGTGTCGATTCTCATCCTTTACTAGGCAGCTATGCTTAAAACTCGAGACTACGCATACTTCATTGTATAAACGTAGGGAACCATCCCATGCTCGATCAACCACTGTAGCCACAACTTTAAGAAGCATGAATGTGTCTCCGATTGCATAAGAGATACCTTTGTCACATACTGACAGAGGATGGATCCTCTTCTTGCAACCCACAGTCATCGCTACACATTCCGACTGTACTAGACAAGGCTTACAATGAACGTGTCTCGACTCGATCATCTCTCGTCAGGTCCAATATATAGCCATCGTGTGCACATGACTGTCGTGGTTCCTCAAGTTCGAAGACTACTCCCGTAGTATCAGAACTGGGGAACTCCAGTCATACTGATTAAGCCTCCAAGCCTTCCATATGACAATCTCACGAGTCAGCTCAGTTGGCTCGACCGCAATCGACCAACCCACTAAGGTCGTATAGTCGTCCCACATCTATCGCTGATGAAACACGACACTCATCGAATGAGTACGACTTTTAGTGCAAGTCACAATAAGACTCTCAATGTTCTATCTCGAGGCCCTCAAATTGGAACGTTTCCTTTATCAATTGGTTCTATAACCACCATCCGATGCGTGGCCCAACTACATGAGTTGTTAAGATGTATGTGGGCTTTGTTGTGATATGTGCAAAAAGATATGAGCATACAATAATGATCACAAAAGAGAATACCAAAGGTAATGAATACTCATCTTATTCATTACATAATGTTACAATACATCGAATTGTCAAATAGGTTACATAAAAAGTCAATCATATTGACTTTCTAATCACCTATTCTAGCACACTTCTCACCTTAAACAGAGGAAGAAGAATATGTCAGATAATAAAAGTTGGGACAATGCAATTAGTTTGGTAGGTGCAAAGGGTCAAAGAGGACATTTGACAATCGAAATTAGGGTGCATTATTTCAAACACATCTGGTGAATTCACAAATCTTGGCGATCGGGATTTGTGTCGAGCCTGCAAGAGTGGAATTCTTGTGACGCGCACAATTAAGGAGAGAATCAGGCCTAGGCTAATTTTCATCGGCCTAAAAATTTGTAAGTAAAAGACGTACTAATAAAAAAAAAGGCTGATATCTGGGTTTTTTCTAACTTGTAGACATGCCCTTACTATATTCATCATAATAATATTAAGGGTTAATAGCAGACACCCCCCAACCTTTGGCGCGTTTTGCACTTTGCCCCCAACCGTTTTTTTTTTACAACTCACCCCCCAACCTTTGTATTTTATAGCACATAACTTATTTTTTCATTTTCAGGCGAATCTTGAGGGAATATTCCATTGGGTGTACCACACGCGACTTAGGGCGAGTCATTAGATGGGCAAAACAGTAATTGCCCACACCCACCTGACTTTCACGTGAGGAGGATTAAAAAACCCTCAAATCGGATTTGAGGTAAAAAAAACCTAATTTTACCCCCAAATCAATTTTTTCACTGCATTTGGCAAGCTTCGTCAATACTGAAGAAGACATCTTTTTCTGCATGGGTTGGAGGTTGCGCGAAGGGGAAAGTGAAATAGCAACAGGAAGAGTGGCCCCTGACTATGGTAAGTTATTCTATCCCTTTTCTTTTTGTTTTTTCCTCCTTCCGCGTGCGCAATATGGGAAGTTTAGAGTGGTTGTACGGCTTTTGTGAAACACGAAGTATAATAATATACTTTATGTGTTATTTTACTACTTTTGTGTTGTTGTTGTTGTATTTGATGAAAATATTATTTTTTGTGGTACTATGTTTTGTCTGTAATGGATTCATTAATGGAGTTGTTGGGACCACTTGCTGAGTTGTGCTTATTTTCTATTGCAGGGCCTAATAGTGAGTATTTCACTATTAGATTACATCATTCTGGTCAGTTGTGTGAGTTTGGTCGTAGGGTTTATGTAGGAGGCAAAATTGATCATTTTGATTACTGTCATGTTGATGCAATGTCTTTGATTGAACTCACTGAAATGGCTAAGACACTACAAATAGATACAGAACATGTTACATTCTTTTACAGTAGGAATGGTATTAATGACTGTAACTCAATCGCCATGATGTCAACTGATTTACATACCTTAGAATTGGTGAACTATGTTGATGGAGATAGAATAGTTGGGATATTCATAGATCATGGGCATGGGCATGGGACACCAAGTGAAGGTGATTCTAGTAGGAGGTTGCCTGATATTGAAGAAGGTTTAGAATACATGGGTGATGACATTGAGGGTGATATGAATGATGGAGAAGAGAGGCAGAGAGTGGAAAAATCTGAAGCACAAAGTGAGGGGCAGAGGGATGGAGAAGCTGAAAAAAAAAGTGAGGGGCAGAGAGATAATGATGCTGAAAAACAGAGGGTGGGAGGTGAAGAAAATGAAAAACAGAGGGTGGGGGTTTTAAATAATGGACAGATGAGTGATGATAGTGATGATGAACAAAGTATAGGAAATGATTCTTGTTATTCAGATGGATTAGTGGACAGTGAATTGGGCATTGGTGACAATGAGAGTGATTTTGGGATTGAAGTGAACTGGGGTGGTGTAGGAGGTAAGGGGAAAAGTTCACAATCAATGAAGTCTAATAAAGGTAAAGGTAAAGAAGTTGACAAACATGGCGGGTTTGCAGTCTTTAATTCAAATTTGGATAATGGTGATCCTCAATTTGAGGTTGGGCTATGTTTTCCTGATACTCAGTCGTTCAGAGATGCAGTCAGACAACATTCAATTATTAATGCTAGGGATGTAGTCTTCACAAAGAATGATAAGAATAAAGTTCAAGTAAAGTGCAAACATGATGCTTGTAAATGGTATATATTTGCTTCGAAGATTCATGGAGAGGACACAATGCAAAAAGACACTGCACAATGAACATCAATGCTAGGGTTGAAGAGTGTCTGCAGCAAACTCTAAATGGTTAGCAAACAAATATAAAGACAAGTTAAGAACTGATCCAAAGTGGCCTGTTGATAGCATGATGTCAGTAATGCAAAAGGAGTGCAAATTGTTATTCAGTAAGTTTCAGATGTATAGAGCCAAGGAAAAGGTAGCTAAAATGTCTGCAGGCAGTGAAGAACAACAGTATGGTTTGTTATGGAGGTATGCGGCAGAGATTACAAGATCTAATCCTAACACTACAGTCAAAATTAAAACAAAAGAAGTAGATGGCAAGCTACTTTTCAGAAGATTTTACTGTTGTTGGGGTGCCTTAAAAGCTGGATTTTTAGATGGATGTAGACCACTAATTTGTCTTGATGGTTGCCATTTAAAAACTTATTGTGGTGGAATACTTTTATGTGCTGTGGGTATAGATGGCAATAATTGTATGTATCCTTTTGCATATGCTGTTGTTGAAAAAGAGAAAAAAAGTACATGGTTGTGGTTTCTTGAACTGTTGATGAATGATTTGGAAATTCCAACTGATAGTGACAAATGGACCATCATGTCAGACAAGCAAAAAGGCCTTATTGATGCTGTTGATATGTTGTTGCCTTATTGTGAGCACAGATTCTGTGTTATGCATT
>JACGWL010000955.1:0-15187 GCA_034509725.1 Sesamum angolense
AAGACAGGTCCTTAAAATTAGGGAGGTATTTATAATTTCTCAAACAACGAGGGGTATTTGTAATTATGCCAAACCTCAAGGGAGGTAGATGTAATTTACCCTTGTTTTTATCATCTAAGAGTTTCAAATTAAGAGGTTTGAAATTCCTTCCAATATTTTATTTCTTATTATCATATTGAATTTTAATACAAATAATATCTAAATGCAGAAAATTAGTGATAGAAACAAAGAGAATCGCAAGAAGTTGAAGATGGCTCATACTTGTGGAACGAAATCTATTGACCAATATTGCTATGAAGATGTAAGTTAACTTTTTTATTTAATCTTAAATAATATTCTATTTTATTACATTTTATTAGCAAACTATACCATATTAATTAATATCAAAACCATACTGTAGGAGGACATAATTAGACTGCAAAATCAAGCAAGTGATGAAGGCCAAGAATCCATGAACAAGGATGAAGCTTTTATAAAGATGCTTGGGCCTGAAAAACCAAGTCGGCTATGCGCGTTGCGGCGATGGTTGAAGCCACCTTCTAAAAGAGCATAAAGGATCAATTATGAATTGAAAAAATGAACTAAAGAAACAAGCTCAAGAAGATAGAGCATGTGGGAATCGCTAAAAAATGATAAAAGGAGATGTCTGAATGATTACAAATATTAGAGTTTCAAGTCAACAATCAAGAAGTTCAAGTACATTCACAAATTCAAGCTATTCTCAAAAGTCAACTTCCTACTATTATCCAAAACCATATTTGGTCAAATTCTTCCACCCACTAATGTGAGTTACTCATAATTTTGATTTAGTATTTTTTTTCTAATTAATCAGTTCATTTTCATGATTCTTTGAGGAGCTAAAATGTAAGCTAATTTTGATACACATTTTTTTATCAATTTCTCTTAATTTATATATATGAAAGCCTCAGAATGTAATTATATTGTTTTTAATTTTTGTAGGATTGAAGTTCAACAAGTTTTGAAGAGGGCTATTCTATTTTCCAAGAACAAGTTTATTACACAACCCTTATACATGTTTCTTTTAGTTTTTAGTTTCATTTTGTAAATATTGAATCATGAATCAATAGTACTATGTTTAATTCCTTATGATAGACAATTTTGTAATACATACTTCTTTAATTAGTATTTTTTATTCGATGAATTGGATGCAATTTTTATTTTTCATTTTTAATTCAAAATAGATTAATCACATTAAAGTTCAATTAGAGGTTATCGCCACTAAATTTAATTTTAATTATGTCATTATAAATGAGCATATAGTTGTATTTTTTTTGGTCACTATATGATAACAATTAAAAAAATATATATTGTACTTCATATTTATCGTGACAACGTAAAAGTTTTAACAATGACAATTTTAGTTCGTGACTAGAAAAATATTGAATTTAGTGATAAGTATTATATGTGACTAAAAATATCTAGTTCTTGTGATAAACATTGTATGTGGCTAAAATTTAGGCTATAGTGACAAAATTGCATGTGGCTAAAAATTGGGCTATAGTGACAAAATTACCTGTGGCTAAAACAATGGATTCTAGTGACAAAATTTATATATGGCTAAATCGGTGAATCTAGTGACAAGAATTTTATGTGGCTAAAAGATTAAGTTATAGTGGCAAGTCTATTAGTCACGACTAAAATTTTAGTGATGGTAGTTATAGTCACAACGCAATGACGACTCATGATGTCCTCACTAGTTTTTATAATGATGATTATTATTCATACAGTGATGACAATCATTGCAGCTAAAGATGGTTATTTTTGTTGTGAGCTGACTTCTAAAGTTATATTTTTCAATGCATGCTCTCTTCTCAAGGCCTAAATGTCGACAATAATTGCAATAATGGGGCAATTTTCAAATTGAACTTCTTGTTGGAATGTTCTATCTCCAAATACAAGGTAAATTTCAATTGTTTTAGGTTTCATAAGATCAGCCTCGTGCATACTTAGGAAGGCTAGGTCGAGAGAGGTCCACTGTGGGCTCATCGATCTTTAGTGGTGTTCCAATCAAACTTGCAAGGTAAATAGTGTTTTTTTATGAAATTAACATGGAAGTATAGGAAACCGTATCCAAACTGGTGTAATCAACAACTCAACTTTTGTATCATATTTAGAAGTCCACTTGAAGACCCTCATGGGGAACCCAACAAAAGACCATTCCCCTTTCAACCAAAAATGTGTATAATCTTCCTCAAGTGTGAATTTGGTTAGCACATGATTGAAATTAATAGCTCCCATTATAAAGTCACCCTTTAGTCCCAGCTTCACAAATTTTTCTCAAAGATATCTGACACCCGGGGATCCATGAAAAAATTTACCCACAAGAGCAAACTTTAAAGGGGAATATATTAACTTAATTTCATCATATGAGAAGAGGATACCTGGTTTTCCTTTAAATTTGGAGACTTTGCCGAATAATGAGGATGAGCTTTCTTCGGCGAAAACTTTTTTGTTGGTTCGATCATCATCAGAGCATAGATGATTTTTGAGAATATCTAAGAAGCTCTGTTTTTGTATCATTGGAGGTTGGGTATGTTCTAAGGAGGAATAACAAGGGGTTGAGGTTGTTGTGGGGAGGTTGATGGGGCAACGGGTCAAAAGGTAAAGGAAGGTGAGTGGGATGAGTTGGCTGAGTTAAGCGCGAGGAGTTGGCTTGGTGAGTTGGAAGAGAACCAGACATATCTAGAAGGGAGCACCTTGAGGACGCGAACCTAATAGAAGTGGTCCGCCAGCTAGGTAGTGGCTAACAAAGGCGAAAAGTAAATATAACTGATAAAAAATTTTGGTCCTTTTCAAACGATTATCAGAAAATGATGTCATATAGTCACCTATTAATGACAGAATTATGTTAATTGTAATGATGTAATAAAAAAAACGCATTCAATCAAATAAATTATCATTCTGCAAAATATTAATTTTTTTACATATAACTTCAGTCATATCTTTATGTTATCCTTCAAATAAATAAGGTTTTATAGTGTATAAAGTATATGTAACCAGGTAAAATAAAATTATGTCGACTATTCATGAAATTAAATTTAATTATACAAACTTTTTTTTATTATTTTGTAAATTTTTTTTAAGTTACAACTCTAATATCAAGAATTACTTGTAATTTTGCAAAAAGGTAGAGGATGTTTGTGTAATAGACATAATGTCAAGGGATTTCAATGTAATTTACTCTAGAATAAATGCTTTTTTTATTTTTTCAATGTTGTGTTTTTTATTACTTTTTTTATTTTACTATTTAAATGAGTTTATTTAAATCAAAATTTATACATTAACTCTCTTGCAACTTCTGCAACTCAATGGTAAAGTATTAAATTATTAATTTTTTTTAGTAAATACTCCAACTTTAACTTCTTCTTCTTCTTCTTCTTTTTAACTTTTCGCTTTTTTTAGACATTCTCAAATTTCACTACTGCTCCACCATAAAAATATAAATGATTGCGAACACTCCCCTAGCAAGAATTGGTATGTCAATTTTTTCTTAAATTCGTCAATTGTTAGGCCTTTTTTTTTAATCTCAATTATTAATTTTTTTTATGTATTATGCATCTTAGATGTGTGTGATCTTACTGATCCATCAAACTAAATTTTATGCAATTCTTGTAGGTTTTGGATGGATGTAAGAAAATTCTTGATGTTCTTTTAAAAAAAAATAAAAATTTGAAAATGAACAAAAAATATAATATTATTAGTGGGCCTTCAATGAATTAATGGCCCTCCAACCCATCCATTAAAATGTTAGTCTTTAATTTCGGGAATTAAAATGTGGGTCGCATGGGAAAGCATCAGCAAAAGGCCCAGGAGTTTTAAGTATCATGACATTAGTCGATGTATATTTAACAGAAGTTTTCTAAAAAAAAAAAAGAAAGTAAATTACAACGGCTCTTTTGAGGTTTGACATAATTACGGTACCCTTTGTTGTTTGAAAAATTACTAATACCCATTTTAAACGACCGTTTAATAAGCCCTATCCGTTAGATTTCCATCCATTTTCAATGATGAACTGATCAAAATACCCTTGTAGATTAAAAATTATAATTTTATTTATTTTTTAAAAGAATTTTATTTTGATGGACAAAGTGGATAATTCCTTTATAATTTAAAAAAAAAATCATCCATCCCATTCAATTTTTTAGGTTTTTTATTTTAAAAAAATAAAAATAAACAGTAAGGGCAAAATTGACAATTTCATACCCCCATCCAAGGATTACATAATTTAATCAAACATTATGGGGATTTGTAATTTTTGAAACAATAAAGAGGTATTCGTAATTCTGTTAAACCTCAGGAAGGTAGTTGTAATTTACCTAGAAAAAAAAAAAAAAAAAAAACAACAACAACATAAGTTTTCAGTATTTGCATTAGTTTAAACTCGTGTTATACCTGTATAGTGTCGTATGAATACATAATTGAACTTCAATCCAATAATACAAAATACATAATATAAAAACTTTTTCCCCTTTTTTTTCTATTTCATTTTGGTAGAAAATTTCGTTAAATTCAGATGATTTAGGAAATCATTAATTGTATCCATTTTATATAATATAAAGTTTAATATTGACATTATCATATTTAATCAATAATTAATAACTTCACTTGAATACTATTATAATGACAAATTTTTTCCACATATTGATATAAATAATGAGTTATCTGAAATATTGTTGTGTAAATTAAAAAAAAAAGTTGTTTAATTCTAATTAATTTTATTGTAAGAAATATTGTTAATTAAAATTATTATTTTTAAAAAGAGGATCAAATTAAAAAGGCTCAGTCGATGACACCCATTTGTATGCCACCCACTTGGTGGGTGCTCAACACGTGGCGAAGGCCACTTTTTATGTATTTAATATTTTATTATATAACTTTTTACAATAAAGACACATATATATTTATTACTTAGCACATAAATTATGTCTATTTTTTATTGCTAGAATTTCACCAAGGATAGTAAATTTTATTGGCAACTAGTAAATTTTAATCTTCCCTTCAACATTTATTTTAGAGATATATAATTATATGTCATCCCCTAAGGTTTAGTGTAATTACATTTAAACTCCTTATGATTTGAAAAATTAAATTTAATACCCCTGAAATTTACTTTTGTATAACAAATAAGTCCCTTCATTAGTCAAAATTCACAAAAATTGCTAGTATTAACAACAAAAAAAAAAAAGAATTGGATGAAAATTTATATTTACCATTAATTAACTTATTATGACTTATTATAGGTTAAACAAAATTAAATTTAATACCCCTGAAATTTACTTTCGTATAACAAATAAGTCCCTTCATTAGTCAAATTTTACAAAAATTGCTAGTATTAACAAAAAAAAAATTGCATGAAAATTTATATTTATCCCTAATTAACTTATTACGGACTTATTATAGATTAAACAAAAAATTTACGAACAAACTATCATTATACATCTTCATACGCTAATGTGTGTGAGGAAGCATATTTTCACCCTTATAAGGGCAATTTTTAAGATAATACTTGTTTAACATCTAATAAGTTACTAGTAAGTCTATTAACGTTTAATATTAATTTTTTCTTCATTTTTTGTTAATACAAATAAGTTTTGACTAATGAGCCAACCTATTTGTTATAAAAAAACAAACCCAAGGTACTAAACGTAATTTTCAAATCATAGGAAATTTACTTATACTCACATCAAACTTAAGGGTAGCGATGTAATTACTCTTTTTTTATAGTGAACTAGCAATTGCTGCACGCGATCCTCGAGCACATATATCTTTTTTTATTGTAAGTAATAAATTCATACTTCATTTATATAATTATGGTAATTCTCCATGCATCTTATATATCCAATGTCCATAAATACTTCTTCAAAAGTTGCAAATTGAATATAAAAAATAAAAATCATCAACTGCTAAGATACATGCGCAATTTATAAATAGGAATTGAAATGCTTTATACTTTTTTTTATAATCTATTGGTAATTTTTTTTTTTTACTCTGTCATAATATATTGATTCTTTTTTTTTTTCCCGATAAGCAATGAGATAAAGTAAGAAATGATAAAATTAATTTCTCAAGGATAGAATTTTGCTCAAAAACAATTGAATGCCTTTCAATTACATAATGTTTAGAACTATGCAATAAAATTATTAATATTTAGAAGAAATCTCAAGCAATAGAGAAAGAATTTAATTCTCTCACTTATTCCACTGTTTTGTATTTTGGACGTATTGGCCTCTAAGGCCTCACTGCAATGAAATGGTCATAGGTCTTTTTTGTTTCAAAAAAGAAAGACGACAATGAAGGTTATGAATTTTTGGTGGTCGGATAGAACTTAACATGCAGGGGAAAAAAGGGGTTTCAAATTAGATTGTGCCAAAAAAAAAGAAGGAAAGAAAGAAAGATTTGAGGCTAAGTGCAGTGAAGGAAAAATTATGTCTCATAATTCTCTCTGTCTCTCACACACACTATACACACTGAAAACCCTACCAAACACGTTGAAACCCTAATGATGACGAAGAATGACGATGAAGCGATTGTGCGATCTGGTGATCTTGAACCGGATATTCATGCTGGGAAGGAATTAGATGAAACGACATGTGCAATTAGTAAGGAATTTGATTTTGACGAATTTTATACATTGGCAACCCGTGTGTTGAATGGTGATACATCATCCATGGCGAATTTGAAATCTCTGAAAGAACGCTGGGAACAGAAATTCAAGATGACAACGAATACTGGGATTATGCCTGAATCCAAGTTGAAGCTGGTGGCTGGCCGAGTGGGTACCCCTTTCCGTTCTAGGGTTTCACTCCTTCCACGACGAACAGTGCATCCAGGTATGGATGTCTTGCCTAATATTAATTCCGAAAATCCGAATCAGTTGGATGAAGGATTGACTCAATCGGTATTCATGGATAATACGAATGTGAATCTTGATAATATTCATGATCAGTCTATTCGGGACCGTCCATTAGGGTTTTTATCTAATTCGAATCCGAATTCGTCTAATGCATGCGTTGATAAAGGTGATTCGTATATGAAAGAGAATTTGCAGGTCAAAGATACTGTTAGTAATCCTGTTATTATTCAAAATCTGTCTGCGGGGGTTCAAGAAATCTTCATTGGCAATGTGAAATTGCAATCCAATTATGTCGATTCTATTGCTGGTGCTTTCCTCCAGTCATCTCGGAAAACATTACACTATGTTCCTCAGACAAAACAGAGGCGAGATTATAATTCGACCGACTATTGAAAGTGTCGAGAATGGTTCGAAAAAATGGCATGCTACGGCAGTAGGATATTTTTTGGGGAGAAGACCGTATTTTCCTCAATTAGAATCTTTTGCTCGTTCAAATTGGAGAGAATTGCAGCAAGTTTCAGCGACGTCCAGTGGTTTCTATTTCTTTCGATTTAAATCAAGGGCTGCTATGGAAGAGATAATAGAAGGGGGACCTTGGTTATTCCAAGGTCAGCCTATTGTGCTTCAATGTTGGGAACAAGGTATGTCATTACGGCGACAGAAACATACTCAAATCCCTATTTGGATCCTCCTGAAACACCTCCCTATGGAGTATTGGACGGATGATGGACTCAGCACTGTTGCTAGTGGTGTTGGGACTCCACTGTATGCGGATAGAATCACCAAAGACTGTTCCAGACTTGATTTTGCCCGAGTATGTGTTATGTTAGACTACAATTCTACATTGCCAAGACATCTTATATTATCAGTCCATTACTACAGGATGGAAAAGAAGTACCAACGAGAGTTGACATTGAATATGAATAGTTGCCTCAACGTTGTAAATAATGTTGTTCGTTGGGTCATACTGCCTCAAATTATCCTGACAGTACGAAAATAAGCATGTGATTCCATTAACGGTTTTTGTAAAGAAACATAACTCTCAGTCGGGCGCAGCACAGGCTGAGCTGGGAGCTGAGATGGACACAGAGAATGATGTGGCTGGGTTAAAGTCAGCTGCTGGACAGGACATACCCAAGTGTGTAAAAAAGACCCCCTATCCTCTACCACCCATTCTACTCACATTGACAATATGAGAAAGGCCCGATTGAGCAAAATTACCAACAACAAAGGAAAAGATATTGTTATTTTTAATTCGTATGGTGTTCTTGATGCAGATTATTCTAACAATGAGGCAGGAGCGGAATTTGATGATGAAATTTCATCGCCAAGCCCTAACAGTCGCAGCCCGATTCTAGGAGATCCATGATCAAGGTGGCCTCATGGAATGTTAGGGTCTTAATGGAATAGATCATCAACGTGCAGTTGAGCAATTGGTAAGAGATAATAACATTCATTTTATTGGCTTGCTTGAAACCCGTGTAAGTCTAGCTAATATACAGCGGGTTAGGTCCAATCTTCTACAAAATTGGTCATGGTTTGCGGATTACTCTGGTCCGGTTGGGAGAATTTGGTTAGCTTGGTTCAATTTGGAAGTCAGTGTTGATATTTTAAGGATTAAGCCTCAGATTATTCACTGTCGGGTTTTTAATAAACATTTGCACACCAGGTGTTTGATCTCTGTTCTATATGTGACTGTGACTTAATTCCTAGGAGGGGTCTATGGGATGTTCTTAAAACACTCTCTAATAGTATTTCTGACGAACCTTGGCTGGTCTTGGGTGACTTCAATGCTGTTATTGATGATAGTGAAGTGTGTGGCCGAGCTGCGGATACAAGTGTGTCGATGGCAGAGTTTCATAACTGTATTCTGGATACAGGCTTATTGCATTTACCTTTTACTGGCTGCCCATTTACATGGCATAATTGTAGTGAAGGGACAAGAAGCTTGTGGAAACGTCTGGACAGAATGTTAGTGAATGAGATGTGGCTGGAAACATGGCCGGATTCTTCCTACATCAATGCATTACCGAGTATATCGACCATTCCCCACTCATCATCAATGGTACACATAGAGGAGCTGAACATGTTATATTACGTTTTGACAATTACCTCACACAACAATCAAGCTTTCTTAATTCTGTTTATAGTATTTGGAGACACGGATTACAGGAACTGCAATGTATGAGGTTGTTTATAAGCTTAAAGCACTGAAAAATGTTTTTCGTCAACAGCGAAAACTTAAAGGAAACTTGACTGAAAATGTACGGTTGGCCAAAGGATTCCTTGACAAAGCCCAGGAGCTGTTTGCAGCCTATAAAGAAGACTACCTACTTTAACTTGTTAAATGTTGTCGCCAGGTATACTCTATGGTAGTTAAACTGGAAACAGCATGCTCAAACAGAGGGCTAAATTGAGATGGATGAAGCACGGAGATCAAAGTTCAAAAGTCTTCTTTAGGAAGGTTAACTCAACAAGGACTAAGCAAAGGGTTTTTAAAATCACAAAAGCTACTGGTGAGGTGCTCACGGAAATAAATGATGTTACAGAGAATTTGTTTCTTATTTTCACTCACTATTGGGAGGCACAGACCACAGAGGACCATTGATATTAGCTTTTTACAGCATGAGCTCTGTAGAAAGATAAAATAAAGGAGAGTGCCTATATACTTATTATTGATTATTCCACCTCTATATATAGTGGTGGAATTAAGATAACTACAACTTAATGGATAACAACTAAAGATACCTATCTAAAATAGATAACAAAAGATATGCACAAATGATAAATCCTGAATATTCTAACACTCCCCCTCAAGTTGGACATTGAGATTTGATTGTAATGTTCAACTTGGACAAAAGAAGTGAAAACTTGGACAGACAGTTGTAGGTGTAAAACACCAGTAGAAAGGCACTTAGCCCATAGAAGACAGCCAGTGTAGAAGACAGTCAGTTTTAGGTGCAAAAACCAGTAGAAAGCACTTGGCCAATAGAAGACAACCAGTTTTAGGTGCAAGACACCAGTAGAAAGGCACTCAGCCCATAGAAGACAGCCAGTTTAGGTGTGGAACAACATGAGTAGAGGCTTGGTGGAGCAGTGTAGACAGTGGGAGGAAATAACAAACCCGAGGATAACACCTCAGTCAAAAGACCAATCAACAGTTTATCGAGGGGCAAATAAAAAGTCAATAACAGAGAAGAGGATTGCCAAGGCCAAGTCTGAAGCTGTTGAGTAGCAGAAGCTTCTAGCTACATGATTGAAGGAATAAAGGGAAAGGGGGAGCGAGAGCTTGCCAAGAAGAGGTCTAGGCTCTCTGCGGCTTCGAAGCCATCAGTTGGTTGGCGGCCCGAGCGACGCGGCAGCGAAGACAAAGGTACTGGAGCAGCGCCGGCGGTACGAACAGAGGCCGGGACAGAGCGCGGCGGCGCTAGTGGAGAGGCGCCTGAGCGCGAGCAGATGCACCGCGCCGGGTGGCGCGGCGCGGCGGAGCGAAGGAGTAAGGTGGGGTCAGCAGGTGGGTGATTAGGGTTTCACCTAATTAGGGTTATTTTATTTTTTTTAAACCTGCTCTGATACCATGTAGAAAGATAAAATAAAGGAGAGTGCCTATATACTTATTATTGATTATTCCACCTCTATATATAGTGGTGGAATTAAATATAACTACAACTTAATGGATAACAACCAAAGATACCTATCTAAAATATTAACAAAAGATATGCAAAATGATAAATCCTGAATATTCTAACAAGCCAAACACATCCTTACACAAGAAGAAGCAAACCTCCTGATCGCACCTGTCACAAGAAATGAGATTAAAAGGCTTTATTTGAGATTGATGAGAAGAGTGCTCCAGGTCCTGATGGCTATACCTCTGCTTTTTTTAAAGCAGCTTGGCCTGTGATTGGACAAGCAATTTCTGAGGCTATTGTTGAATTTTTCAGAATAGGGATGTTATTGAAACAGGTCAATGCCACTTTGTTGTCCTTAATTCTGAAGGTTAATCTACCTACTCAATTTTCGGCTATAGACCTATTGCTTGCTGCAATGTCATAAACAAAACCATTACCAAAATCATTGTTAAAAGGATGCAACTAGTACTCCATATGCTGATTGACCATTCTCAAAATGCTTTTGTTCCAGGACGTAGCATATCTGATAACATTCTCTTAGCACAAAAACTCCTTGCCGGATAAATCAAGCTAAACTTCCTCCAAGATGTACTCTCAAAGTGGATATACAGAAAGCATACTCGGTGGAATGGGACATTCTGTTGGAGGTATTGAAATTATTTAATTTTCGCCTCGATTTATTGGATGGATTGCGCAATGTGTGACAACTGCTTCTTTTCCATATCCCTTAATGGCTCAATTTATGGATTTTTCAAAGGTGGCCGAGGAGTTAGACAGGGTGACCCTATGTCACCATACCTATTTGTTCTGGTTATGGAAATTTGGAGTTCTCTTCTGCGTTACAGAGTTCAACGTACAGATCAATTTCAATACCATTGGAAATGCAAGGAACTTGGTATTTTGAACCTTTGTTTTGCTATGATGTTCTTTTATTTTGCAAAGCACATATCCCATCAATTCAGGTGCTCAAAGTTCATTGAGTGAATTTGCAAACCTATCAGGTTAATGTCAATCCGACAAAGAGCCAGATCATACTCTCCCGTGCTGTGCAACAAGAGCGACAACAGATTATTGACTTCTTGGGATTTCAAGAGGGCTCTCTTCCTGTCAAATATTTGGGTGTCCCCCTGACATCTTCCAGACTCACGTTAGCTGACTGCAGGCCATTGAATGGACACTCGTTTGGCCGACTGGAATCCTATGCAGGTCGGCTTCAACTCATCAGGTCAGTTTTGAGTACTTTACACACATATTGGGCATCAGTCTTTATTTTACCGAAAGGCATCCTCAAAGTCATAGAAGGCAAAATGAGGAAATTTCTATGGCAGGACCAAGTGGAAGGGGTACTGCTAAAATAGCTTGGGAACATATTTGTAAACGAAAGACGAAGGAGGATTGGGCATTCGAAGCACCCTTGCCTCGAATCAGGCTCTTATGCTTAAACATCTTGGAGGATATTACAGAATGATGGGACTTCGATATGGGTTAATTGGATTCAGATTACCGCCTTCGAAACTGCTCCATTTGGACATTTGATGGTTCAACAGGTTCCTGGGGCTGGAAGAAAATGCTCAAATTGAGACCACTATTAAAAAGAGGTGTAATATACAAAGTGGGAAATGGGGCTACATTCAAACTTTAGTGGTTTGGATTATAAATTAAGTTGCCTACGTATTTACACACACATATATAGATATCAAATTTAAAAAAATTTTACGAAGCAACCCATCACCTCCATGATGGTTAGAATATATAAGTCATAAATTATTCAGAATATTAAAAAAAAATAGTAAATAGTTGTAGAAATCTATAAAAATACTGATTCCTTCTGAATTGTTGTCCTACAAATTGCTACTTTGATTAATTCTAACTGTAAACACGAACGGTATGAAAAATATTATTTATGATGGCCGTTGTATATTAAAATTTTGGACACACAGTCTGTGCCGTTGGTTACATAAATTATTACGGGATAATTAAATTTAAAAAGAATTATCATAATGTCTGGATTCGTAATTAATTATACAAATACGAAACATATTGTAAGTTGTAACGTTAATAAAGGAATTAAAAGAATTTACTTAATGGCATGATGCTAAGTATATAAAAATAATTACTGCATTGAAAATTAAAAAAATTGTAAGTTTTATTAAAATGCGATTTTGATAGAATTCAATCTTAAGAAGCAATTTTTAAAAAATAACCAAACCATAAAATTGCATTTGCACTCTGAAATCAAAATTAAATGAACACTTAAAACATAATTTTTAATTAATTCATAATAAAAATTGCTAACATTTCTATACATCAAAATAATCATAATACCAAATTTGAGGACAAAAAAATAATAAAAAGAAACAAAAAGGATATTGTTGTAAAATATTAAATTGCTCATTCCCTTTTCCCTCCCCCTCCCATTTCTGTTCTAATTCTAATTTGTAAAAACCCTCAAAATCGCTGCTTAGAAACCCTTCATCAAACCCCCCTCCTCCTCCATTTCACTGCCTTCATCAAACCCCCCTCCTCCATTTCACCGCGCTGAAAAATCAAGAAATTAAAGAAAGTGAAAGTTCACGATAAAAATCCTCAAAACACTGTCCTCTTCCCAACAAAATCACATGTTTTCACCCCCTCCCGTTGGTTTTCCTTTTGTTCCTTTTTCACCCACAAAAATAGAGGAAAGAAAATCAAGAAAATGGCGTCTTCCTTCACCAATCTGCATGTGTAGTCTCTGTGAAAGAGCCACGGTGGAGTGCGCCGAGGATGGCCGAGTCAAGGAGGCGAACGTGATGTTGCCCCTGTGCAAGGCAAGCAGCGGCGGAGGTTGGGTACAACACAGAAAAATCCCAGAAGAAAAAGCCACTGGTAAAAATACTCAAAATCACTGTGCTCTTCCTTTCATTTCATTTCTTGAATATTTTGTGAAGAGGGTTTCTTCAGTTCATTTCTTGAATTTTTTTGTGAAGAGGGTTTCTCCATTTGATGGTGGGTTTTGATGTGGGGGAGTTTCAGAGGAGAGTTCAGAGTTGTAAAGAGAGTGCTTCTTTGGGGAATAGTACCACGATATGTAAGGTTGTATGCATCTACCTATTTGTTGTTGGAAGAATGCTGTGTGGGGAAGGGGATTTAGCTCCAACATCCGGGTTCATCATCATTCATAGTTTACTGATTAGTAGAATAAGCCCTATGTTTACCTATTAAATGTGGCTCTCGAATTGTTGTTTACCACTCCAATACATTCAGTGATGAAAGTAGAGGATGAGTTAGCAGTTGAACTTCCCTATGTTTATGTTTTAGTTGCTGGTACTGGATATGATTCTCTGGTTTTGGTTGTGCTATAACTGAAGAAGTTCTTGATCAGGTATATATCCTTAGTGTAAGATATTTATAAAGAAATGATTCAGGCTATTTAATTAGTTTGCAACCATAATTCTAAATTTCTAATCCCTTTATGGAAATGTTGTTCAACACCTGTCACGTGTGAGAGGACAAACAACTGAGTTCATAATTTTCCAGGATTTCTTTTTCTGGTCAGAAGGGATGATATATTATCCTTAACTCAATCCTTTTAGAAGCACTGAACATTGTGAAAAATGTTGTAGTCTAATCTGGAGATATATGTAGTATGCTGATGGAGCTTAAAGAGCCTTGAAGCTTTAAGTTGATTTAGTATATATGGGCGGATTCCGAATATAGTGCAAAGTTGAAGCTGTACTTTATGGAGACTTCACACCAATATGCTGGATTAACTATAAAAATTTTCTATTCTTGAAGGTACCTATGATAACCTCCAAGTTTGGCTTGCAATACAAGGATATCAAAGTTGGTGGTAGACGTAGTCCTCCTGTTGGATTTCAGGTATGTAACGTATGTTTTATGTCAGGACAATACTTCAGTTGCAATGGAGCCAAATCATTCTTATTGTCTTCTTTCTCTTAATTGTGAATGATTTAGTTAAGGATTGAGTTCAGGATAATATTAAGCTAAAGGATTGAGTTAAGGATAATAATGGGAAACAACTCTGACTTTGATAAGCCAGAAGGCAAAAATTCAGGATACCAAATACAGCCGTTTCTATTTATTTTTCTTTTTTCAGTAAATGCAGCATCACTAAAAAATTACAGTGTTCTTTTCGTCTCTAATAACATATCCATCTTCCCAGGTAGCTGCAAATTATGTTGCAGTGGTTCCTTCAAGCCAAATATTTGACAGGTAAAGTAATGTTATGCTGGTACAATACCTCTTCTTTTCAGTAATATATTGTACTACTGCTGTTCTAGAAATATGTTTCTGTCATTATCTTCAAATTAGATTTTCATCTTTATAAAAATGAAGTTGAAGTGATCTTGTGATGAGAGACTAGTTCTCTTGGCAAATTTGTACTGTGTACTGCTTGGATGTTACTACTATATTAACTTTGTTCTCTCTGCCACATCCATTACAATGGACTTGTGTTTGTACTTCTTGTCTTGCTAGAGTAAGCTGGTTATGCAATACTACAAAAACAACTTTCTGTTTGTAGCTAGCTAACTATTGCTAATCATCGAGTCTGCAGAGATTACATTCTGTATTCTTTATTCTTGTTGTTTTGGTTGATCCTCAGAATCTTGTTTCGGAAGACTTGCTAACCGACCCTTTTTGTTTCAGGACATCTTATTCAACCCACTTGTTCTAATAAAGA
>JACGWL010000956.1:0-12150 GCA_034509725.1 Sesamum angolense
CAAATTTAGGAAAAACCACTTTGCAAACCTTTAATGCAATGCAATTAAGTGCTCTCTAACTAGGGAATGTAATAACATCAAATTCTAATATGTTATTAATACCTTGATAGTTAATTACTAACCTGGGTTTACCTCTTTTTATCTCACCATGGTTTCTTACCAGAAATCCAGGGCTACTGTATGCAGATTCCAGGCTCAATGAGTCCAAGATTGATATGCTCCTTGATAATCATTTGCATATCCTTCTTGTCTTCCATGTTCATCTGGATGGTTGTATCGAACATACTCATATTTGCATTCTTCTTTGATCTTGAGAGTAGCTTCGATCTTATTCCTATCCCACCATGCCAGAGGATTTTCGCTGAAATTTCTCTGGATGAGCCTCTTGACATTTTCATGAGAAAGTTTGCTTTCCTCGCTTATGTCCATGGTTTTTAATTCCTCCAAGGCTTCCCTAAGGTTCTGAATTTCTTCCTCAGATTCCTTGTAGAAGCTATCGCTATCGATGAGTCCCTGTTGCCTGAAAGACAAAAGAACTTTATCGAATTTCCTTTTATCCTGCATTTTTGGATGAGTTAATTTGTCATCAACATCACCACGCTTGCTGTGAAAATTTATAGGCATTATCCTGTTAAATGCCTTTTCTCGTCGCAAAACCTGTATCTCACTACCACAGTTAGTAGTAAATATTAACAGATTTCTTTGATTATCCTGCATATACCTTGCAAATGTTTGAATAAAATTATTACCTAGCAAGATATCAGCACCTGTATCATGAAAATAAAATGGGAGGTGTTTTTACCCTAAACCAGGGTGTTCCAAATGCTCCTCCGATCATGATTTTGGCTTCTCGAATTCCCGTATTGAGTATCAGGATTTTTTGTGAAAAATCCCTTCCTGCAATAACAGGTAAGGTTTCCCTTGCTTCTTTAGGGAAAATTCCAGGTTTTGCTGTGCAAATTCCTGATCCTGAGTCAATATAAGCTGCAAAATATTCTGTCTTATATTGATCATATAACATACCCACAGATATGTATATAGAAAAGGGCTTGTCATTCAATCCTTATGGTAACTCCATCAAGACTGAATTCCATACCGTTTCCTTTTCTTCCCTATGGTTTGTGATCTTCGAGGAAACTTATCCCCAAAGTCATACTTCCATTTTCTCGTCCTGCAACACCTGTAACAAGAATTTCATGGCCTGCTATTTCTAACATGCCTTCATATCTACCAACGACAGGCTGCGGCAAATGATATAAGTCATCACAAGGAAAATAGTTTTCATTCTTAGTGATGTCAAATATAACTTGTATTTCTTTCCATCCTTCAGGGCATCTAAGTTTTACGTTATCTATCCTAATTTCTTGAGGAGTCAAAACCTTTGACAAGTCTTTCTCTTTTCCTTTGTAGCCTATTATCCTATCTTCTGAAAAGGACATCCTGCTACTAAACTCGGTCCTAGAACTCATTGTTCGATCTAAGATTGGGTGATCTTTAATAACGATATCGACACCTCCTATTCTAGGTATCCTAATTGGATCTGGTGCCATTACCTTAGCGAATTCCTTGAAAATTCTGGGAATTTCGATATACTCTTTCCTAAAGAATAAATCAGAATGATGTGTGTTGGAAAGGGCATACGCAATTCTATAAGTTATAGAATATGGTCTATTACCTTCTTTCATTAGATCTTTTCTTTTAAAATCCTGATGAAGGGTTAAGACTCTACTGAAATCTTAGTCAGCTAGGTTGTATGCGATCCTAGGATGAATATCAAACATCAATTTTCCTGCATACAGATTACCTATCATTGTTCTAAGACAACCATCTCTTAAGTTATTGATTCTTCTATCCATTATTGATAAATGTATTTCTGAATCAATTCCTTCTTTAAAAGTTGCTTTTATTACTACTTCAATAGTTCTTATGTGGATCCATTTCATAGTAACAGCAATTTCTTCTCTAAGCCTACTTAATTCTTCAAGAATTTCTTCTTTAGGAATAAGCTGCATTTCCATCACATTACCAGTAAATTCCATGGGAATAGCAAACTCACCTGAACTTACTTTGTAGATTATGTGATGTTTTCTCTGGTTTAGTCCTATCTGGTTGATGACTTTACCAATCCCTCCAATTCTGAATCCATCATATGGACTGAAGTTGGAATCTTGACGCATGATTCTTTCCATAGTTTTGTTTGACACCGTCATTCTGGAAAAGAATCCTGACAGGCTTTCAGAGGTTTGATGCCTATCTTCTTCACTGTAATTATTCTGACTCGGTTGAAGATCCATCCGAATCAGTTTCTATCTCCTCTTCATAGACGCTTTCGTCCGAAGAAAGATCCTCAAATTGGTATATTGGCACCAATTCGCCATAGTAGACTGCGTCTAGGACGTCGTTTGTGGCTTCGAATTTTCTTATCTCACCACGTTTCTGCGGGCAGTCTGGTGCTATATGACCTCTTGCTCCACACGTCCAACAGTTGCAGTCTTTGAAACTTTTATTAGCCCGGGTATGGGCCCGTCTGAAAGTTCTTATTCTTCCTGTGGATCTTGTATCTGTTCGTCTAGATCCTTAGGATGAAGCCCTTGTTGGTCCGCTCCTTTGCCCAGATTTGTATGTTCTGGCTTTTGTTTTGGACCACCATGATCTTCGCCTGAAATGAGTTCTTCTGGAATTCCTAGAGTATGAGTCATTACTCTGTTTCCTCTTTTTCCTTGGCTCACCTGATTCTCCTATAATAGTAGGAAAATCGTTATTATCACAACAGAGAGGAGTTCGTTTAATCGTACCTCTCAGCCTTTTCATGTTTTTCTGGATGGATGCTTGATAACACCAATCCTTCAATTTGTCTTTGAGGAAAGACATTCTCATTGCTACTGAATCCATCTGTCCCTCAGGTACTTTGCATGATTGGATCAACATTTCCCTCCATGGACTACAGATCTTTGCAAAGAACATGGGAGCTGCAACTTCCACTACTACTCCACTCTGGAAGAAATACTTGCGAAACCAATAGATATATTCATCTATCGCACAAATACTTCTTAATTCAAGGCTAAAAAGAGCTTGTGCATATTCTCTAGCCTTTTCTGCTCTACTTCCTTCGAAGTATCCATCTCCTATGAAATGTATCTTGATAAGCCTCCCTAGCCAATCTGCTATTGCACTCTTTGAATCTCCGGCAAGGATACTGGCTTTAGTATCAGCTGGGGTATTATCCCATCCGATTTTCACAGAACCCTCTAAGCTCAACTCCACTAATTTTATGAAGTTTTCTTTATCGAGTTCTAAGGTGGTTGCTGCTATTTTTATGGCTGCTACCCACTCGTCTATCAGCTTCCCTATGTTTCAGAAGTCGATAACATCCAGGTTTAGCACAGCACCATATGGATGCAAGGGCTGAAGCATTGTTCTTGCCCAAGGTGTATTTTTAGGTGCTCTTCTAGGATTTCTTCCTGGATTTTCTCGAAGTCTGGTTCCCATAAATGTTAGTGTTGCGTTAGTGTGGAAATATGCACCTTCTCTCATTGGGTGATCTTGTGGAGCTTCGTTGGAACATGTGCTCCCCTCCGGCGGTGGTAGTGCTGGAGTAACTTCATTGGTTTGAACATTGACTAATTCCACAATCCCAAGTTGGGAAAATGATTCAACCAATTCTTGTAGATCTGATAGATCCGCCCTAGTTACCTCCATTATTTTATGGAGTTCAGGATTTCTTGGATCTGTTCATCTCTTGTCTTTGGCTTTGGAATCTCCTTTGCCTTCCCCTTCTGATGTAGAAGAGGTACTGTCCCGAGGGCGTTCCTGATCCTTTCTTGTCTGGATAGGGATGTTTCAGGGTTCTCCCGTTGGTTCCTCTTTAGATCTGCCATCTCTATCTTCAGATCTGTGAGATTCTTGTGTAGATTTGGGAGGATCTTAAGAATCTCGTCCATCTTGTGGCACAGAGAGTCTACTTTCATAGGTATGTTGGATAACCTATGTCCATAGTCTTGAACCGTCTTCTGAATTTCCCTCAGATCTTGAGAGATTTTCGAGGTATCTGCCTCGATTTCTTTCCAAGCAATTCCTCTAATCATAATTTTTGGATAGGAATCGGTGTAAGAATTTACCCTTCCCATTCCTTCTAGCTGGAATTGGACCATGTATTTCGGTGGAATGCAATCGCCTCACGACCTTCCCTGATACAGCCTGACGGACGTCTGAAGCCCTCAGCATTTCTTCAACCTCTTCTTTTGAAAGAAATTTCCAATCAATCCTTTTGGGACTGTTGTCACATTTTTTTCAGAACTTCCCAAAGGACGTTCTTCCTTTATTTTTCCAGAGTCTGGAAATATTCCCTGTTGTCATTGTAACTCGAACTTTTGTTCGGTTCCATTTTTCTTGAAAAGGTCTCCTCCGTTAGTGGAAAAATATCTAAATATAATATTAACCAAATTTTCTTCAATAAACCTAGGCTCTGATACCATTCTGGCCGAGCACTGTATAAAGTATGCAAAAGGAGATGAGTGGAACTAAATGTGCAAATTTTCGAAAATTAGAGGACTAAATCTGTTGACCCCAAAAAGCAGAGGACCAAAAATGCGACACCCCCTTATCCCGTGGGACTATAAGTGCAATTACCCCATTATAATAATATGATTGAATTTTTATTTTATCCAGCTGATGTGATTTGTGAAAATCTGCCCACAAACTTGTTCTTCGCAATTGCATCATCTGGGAAGAGGTGTGTGTTGGAGAACCACAAAAATACACACGAAAAAACGTGTAAGACATCAAAGGATGTGTGGAGAAATTATCTGGATACATTGAGACAGATCAGTGCGTGAAGGCGTGCGGTGTTTGCCGTGAATCTGTCGGAGTATCCTCGGACGTCTTTCTCTCATCGAAGTTCACATGCCATCTCTGCTCTCCGGCTTGCTACCACAACTGCCCTAACATTGTTGACTCTTTTTCAACCTTGCTGCCGGTGAAGGTAATTACCTTTAATTATTTCATTTAAAATATAATTATATTTTTATTATTATTCCTAGCTTGTTTGTTGCGGGTTTCTTGAAGCTTAATCGAAGCATATACTCGACCATTTTATAATACACACATACTCGAGATCCGAACACGAGATATTTCATACAGAATCTTGTGCACGAACCATTAAGTTGTCCCCTGGGGACACTTATATTCAATCATTAACTAAATATATGTTATGAATTGTGTAGGAGTATCTTTGCCAGCTCTTTGCAAGAATCAAGAAGAGAAACATCGAGCCATGTTGGCAATTTTGAGCAGTGGCGTCAACCCTGGTCCGACAGCTGCTCCTCTTGTTGCTCCTGCACCAGAATCTTTATAATTTCTGCTCAAAGTTTATAAACTCAATTATAAACTCATCATTCATTAATTTTTATGGAGATATTATTAATAATTAAATAAAAAATTTAGTTCGAATTAGAATGATGAAATTAAGTTTATGTATTTTTATAATATAGAAATAATTTTTGATGTGATTGGTCACATGCAATCAGATTTGATTCCTTCTTCTACTACTACGATTTACCTTTTAGTAGAAAGCATTGTTGGTTGACGAATCTTGAATTGAATCTCAATCTCATCATTCATTAATTTTATGTATTAATAATTAAATAAAAAATTAGTTCGAATTAGAATGATGAAATTAAGTTTATGTATTTTTATAATATAGAAAAAATTTTTGATGTGATTGGTCACATGCAATTAAATTTGATTCAATGAAAATCTTCTTCTTCTACTACTACGATTTACCTTTTAGTAGAAAGCATTGTTGGTTGACGAGTCTGGCTTGATTTTATTTTCTAATGCTACAAGAAAAATGATCAATAGCTACAAAAGAATTTGATGCTAAAATTACCGTCGAGCTAATTAACAAGTAAAATTTTCATTGTTAATCTATATTATTTAATATTTCTTTTAGATAATTCGTGGCAAGTTAATTTATTGATAAATTCAATAGCAAGTAAATTTTTTAGTGTTTATTACCAAAATAAAGTATTTTTTATCAATATTTTTAATTATAAAAAATTTTAAAAAAATAAATATTATAAAATTAAAAATAAAAATATATACTAATTAATTAGTGTATATTAATTAAATATTACAAAAACATAAATTAACAAAAAAAAAGTCATTTTTATAAAAAATATTAAAGAACTTAAACGTTGGGAAATATTTTAATAAATAACTCTTGCAGTTGGCCGACATTGTTGTTAACTATGCCATTGAAATCACATCCACGATCATGGTATTACATATTCCTAGCGGCCCAAAAAGTGGAGATTTATTTTTTTTTTACCAGATTGAGTTCTCGCTACGGTGTATAATTTCTCTTATATCTGATAAAGAGTTATTAAGAAACATCATAATATTTTTATTTTATTATGTCTCATCTTCTTATCATTTCTCTTGAAAGCTCCATTTTACTGAAGAATTCTCCACTTCAAATATGACCATATGAGAATTCGAATCCATGAACCAAGTGAATTATTGAAATAAATAGTTCATTATTCTCTTTATTTTAAGCTTGGTTTCTTGTTTTTGGTTATCAAGGTAGATCTACCCTTTTTTGGTGAGAAGAAATTATATAGATGTAGGGATTTTTGTTGAGTAAGATAGTAGGGAATACAAAAAAAATAATACTATAGCATGAATTTTTTTGCAACAAAAAAGTCCGTGGCAAATTTGTCAAATTTTTGCCACGACTTTGCAACGGAATTCCAAAAAATTGAGCTTTTCGGGATAAATTTCGTTGCAAAACAAAAATGAAATATTGCAATGGACATTCCGTTGCAAATGTCCGTTGCAAAAATCGGACAACTTTTTTATGACCTAATTTCGTTGCAAGTCGTTGTAAACGTCGCGGCAAACTTCACCACGGACCATATCCATTGCTAATGTGTAACGGTTTTCACAACAGTTAATATCCGTGGCTACGTTTGCAACGAATTTTCAAATAATGTCCGTGGCAAATAAAGAGTTGGGTGTTGCAACGAATCGTGTCACGGACAAATCCGTGGCAAAATTTGATGATAAATTTGCAATAGTATTTGCAGCGAACGTTTGATCCGTCGCAATTCGTACAGTCACTACAATAAATATGACATTTAACCATGACCAATTGTCATGGTTATTAACAAAATAACCGTAGCAAATAGTCATTAACCACGGTCATGCAACGGTTGTTGGCCGTGGTATCTCCGAGGGTGGCTAAAATATTTTTCATGGCTAAAAACCATGGCGAATAACTTTTTTATGATGAAAAACTATGTTTTTGCATCGGTATTACTTAACCGTGGTTAATAAAAAGCATTTGTCATGGTTTTTAGTTCGTAGCTATTTAAATTGTATAGTCAATAATCATTTTTTCCTAGTGAGTTGGATATATTTATTTTTCAAACATTGTATTTGCCACGGCTTTTGCATCGGTCATCTAATCATTGCAAATCCGTACAATAATATTAAGCACGTTTGGCACTGATTTTGCAAAGGAAGTGAGGGTTGTGGCAAAATTATCGAAAAAGAATACTTACACCCTTATTCATTCTTTTTTTATTATCCGGTTTTTTACATATTCGTACTTCTTATATCTTTACTGTAATTTGGTTTTCTATGTGAGATTTAAGTATTTGTGATCAAGTCGGTACAACAAATCATACGTTTAGAGGTTTAGATTATGGGTGGCAGACGAGTCGAACCGGTTCGAGTTAGCTTGATTTTGAGCTCGACTCAAGCTCGAAAAATTCGATCTCAACATGAGCTCATTTTCCTTTCTTCATCAGCTTGCGAGTCAGCTTCCGAGCTTTTTCTATTTATTTATATATTTTTATTTTTAAAATTTTTATATATTTAATTTCATATTCAATACTTTATCAATTTTATACTCAAAATTGACCCTATATTATAATTATTAATAAATATTATAAATTTTATTTTGAATAATACTAAATTATGGTACTTTTATTTATACATTTAATCTTTATACAAAACAAGTTTATTTAATCAATGATTTAGTAAATTATAATAGTTTTATAAAATAATTATTTAATATGACACATATAAATTTTATATTATATTTTAGTATATATATTTGTATTGTCTTATACCATTATTAATTGAAAAGTAATTAACTTATGATTTTTCATTTTTTTTTAGTTATTTATATCAAGATACATACATAGTATGCATTAAACAATCTATTTTATTACTTATAAATTTATGTCGAAATTTAGTGATTCCTATAAATTAATCTATAGATAATGATAATAATAATAATAATAATAAATGATGATGACGGTTGAACAATTTTAATTATTTATATTATTATTTTATTATATATATATATATATAAAGACTGTGTCCATTAAATCATAACAGAAGGTATAATTATGCATGATAAGCAATTTTATCATACCTAACCATACGAACCAAACAGGGCCTAATTTTATGCATGATTTCTTGTTGTCCAAATTTTAGGTACATATATTTGTTAACAAAAAAGAAAAAAATTATAGCATTTTCAATATAAAAATTCATGGATTGCCCTATTTTAAGGACATACATATGAATTTTGTGGTTTAGAGGATTTGAAGAATTTGTATTTTGTTTCTCAATTAAATTTATGAGGTTGTAATTTTTTCTCTCTCCGTCTCTCTCTCTCTCTTTTATTACTGTATATAAACAAGTTGTTCCGTCTAACATTTCCATCACATCAGAAAATCTCCAACCCCCCTCACCCCTCAAAGAAAAGCAAAGAAAAAGAAATAATGGGTTCTTCAATGAAATTATCATTGGTCCTCTTTTTTACATGTTCTCTTTGTTCAAAGAACACTAGGTATGCCTTTCATGTAAATTCAAATATTGTGTTAGATATTTGTATCATTTTGATTCTTAAAATAATGATATAAATATGTTATGATATGCTTTCTGATATGTTATTATATACATACATATTATTCTTTCAATTATAATAATATGATTGAATTTTTATTTTATCCAGCTGATGTGATTTGTGAAAATCTGCCCACAAACTTGTGTTCTTTCGCAATTGCATCATCTGGGAAGAGGTGTGTGTTGGAGAACCACAAAAATACACACGAAAAAACGTGTAAGACATCAGAGGTTGTGGTGGAGAAATTATCTGGATACATTGAGACGATCAGTGCGTGAAGGCGTGCGGTGTTTGCCGTGAATCTGTCGGAGTATCCTCGGACGTCTTTCTCTCATCGAAGTTCACATGCCATCTCTGCTCTCCGGCTTGCTACCACAACTGCCCTAACATTGTTGACCTCTTTTTCAACCTTGCTGCGGTGAAGGTAATTACCTTTAATTATTTCATTTAAAATATATTATATTTTTATTATTATTCCTAGCTTGTTTGTTCGGGTTTCTTGAAGCTTAATCGAAGCATATACTCGACCATTTTATAATACGCACATACTCGAGATCCGAACACGAGATATTTCATACAGAAGTCTTGTGCACGAACCATTAAGTTGTCCCCTGGGGACACTTATATTCAATCATTAACTAAATATATGTTATGAATTGTGTAGGAGTATCTTTGCCAGCTCTTTGCAAGAATCAAGAAGAGAAACATCGAGCCATGTTGGCAATTTTGAGCAGTGGCGTCAACCCTGGTCCGGCAGCTGCTCCTCTTGTTGCTCCTGCACCAGAATCTTATAATTTATGTAATCAAAGTTTATAACTCAATTATGAACTCATCATTCATTAATTTTTATGGAGATATTATTAATAATTAAATAAAAAATTTAGTTCGAATTAGAATGATGAAATTAAGTTTATGTATTTTTATAATATAGAATAAAATTTTTGATGTGATTGGTCACATGCAATCAGATTTGATTCAATCAAAATCTTCTTCTTCTACTACTACGATTTACCTTTTAGTAGAAAGCATTGTTGGTTGACGAGCTGGCTTGATTTTATTTTCTAATGCTACAAGAAAAATGATCAATATACAAAAAATTTGATGCTAAAATTACCGTCGAGCTAATTAACAAGTAAAATTTTCATTGTTAATCTATATTATTTATTTTCTTTTAGATAATTCGTGGCAAGTTAATTTCTATTGATAAATTCATTGGCAAGTAAATTTTTTAGTGTTTATTACCTAAAATAAAGTATTTTTTATTATTTTTAAATTATAAAAAATTTAAAAAAATAAATATTATAAAATTAAAAATAAAAACTATACTAATTAATTAGTGTATATATTATAATAAATATTACAAAAACATAAATTAACAAAAAAAAAAGTCATTTTTAAAAAAATATAAAGACTTAAACATTGGGAAATATTTTAATAAATAACTCTTGCAGTTGGCCGACATTGTTGTTAACTATGCCATTGAAATCACACACGATGGTATTACATATTCCTAGCGGCCCAAAAAGTGGAGATTAATTTTTTTTTACCAGATTGAGTTCTCGCTACGTGTATAATTTCTCTTATATCTGATAGAGAGTTATTAAGAAACATCATAATATTTTTATTTTATTATGTCTCATCTTCTTATCATTTCTCTTGAAAGCTCCATTTTACTGAAGAATTCTCCACTTCAAATATGACCATATGAGAATTCGAATCCATGAACCCAAGTGAATTTGTTGTATTGAAATAAATAGTTCATTATTCTCTTTATTTTAAGCTTTGTTTCTTGTTTTTTGGTTATCAAGGTAGATCTACCCTAATTTTTTGGTGAGAAGAAATTATATATAGATGTAGGGATTTTTGTTGAGTAAGATAGTAGGGAATAATACAAAAAAATAATACTATAGCATGAATTTTTTGCAACAAAAAAGTCCGTGGCAAATTTGTCAAGAATTTTGCCACGACTTTGCAATGGAATTCCAAAAAATTGAGCTTTTCGGGATAAGTTTCGTTGCAAAACAACAATGAAATATTGCAATGGACATTCCGTTGCAAATGTCCGTTGCAAAAATCGGACAACTTTTTTATGACCTAATTTCGTTGCAAGTCGTTGTAAACGTCGCGGCAAACTTCACCACGGACCATATCCATTGCTAATGTGTAACGGTTTTCACAACAGTTAATATCCGTGGCTACGTTTGCAACGAATTTTCAAATAATGTCCGTGGCAAATAAAGAGTTGGGTGTTGCAACGAATCGTGTCACGGACAAATCCGTGGCAAAATTTGATGATAAATTTGCAATAGTATTTGCAGCGAACGTTTGATCCGTCGCATTCGTACAGTCACTACAATAAATATGACATTTAACATGACCAATTGTCATGGTTATTAACAAAATAACCGTAGCAAATAGTCATTAACCACGGTCATGCAACGGTTGTTGGCCGTGGTATCTCCGAGGGTGGCTAAAATATTTTTTTCATACCTAAAAACCATGGCGAATAACTTTTTTATGATGAAAAACTATGTTTTTGCATCGGTATTACTTAACCGTGGTTAATAAAAAAGCATTTGTCATGGTTTTTAGTTCGTAGCTATTTAAATTGTATAGCAATAATCATTTTTTCCTAGTGAGTTGGATATATTTATTTTTCAAACATTGTATTTGCCACGGCTTTTGCATCGGTCATCTAATCCATTGCAAATCCGTACAATAATATTAAGCACGTTTGGCACTGATTTTGCAAAGGAAGTGAGGGTTGTGGCAAAATTATCGAAAAAAATACTTACACCCTTATTCATTCTTTTTTTATTATCCGGTTTTTTTACATATTCGTACTTCTTATATCTTTACTGTAATTTGGTTTTCTATGTGAGATTTAAGTATTTGTGATCAAGTCGGTACAACAAATCATACGTTTAGAGGTTTAGATTATGGGTGGCAGACGAGTCGAACCGGCTTGCGAGTTAGCTTGATTTTGAGCTCGACTCAAGCTCGAAAAATTCGATCTCAACATGAGCTCATTTTCCTTTCTTCATCAGCTTGCGAGTCAGCTTCCGAGCTTTTTCTATTTATTTATATTTTTTATTTTTAAAATTTTTTATATTTTAATTTCATATTCAATACTTTATCAATTTTATACTCAAAATTGACCCTATATTATAATTATTAATAAATATTATAAATTTTATTTTGAATAATACTAAATTATGGTACTTTTATTT
>JACGWL010000957.1:0-22744 GCA_034509725.1 Sesamum angolense
ATAAAGGCGAAGAAATGAAGGCAAAAGATGCTTTCATGAAGGATGAAAACCGTAATTTGTTTTCAGCTTCCTCTTCATAATATTTTCTCCCATTCTTCGTTGCGGCATTAGACTTGACAACTTCTATCATCTAACAAATTAGCATATGAGATTGGAGTCTAGGAAAAGGAAAGTACCTGTGACAACAACTCTACGATGCGGCAAAAAGGGCGGTGGGTCAAAGGAACCAGAAGAGTAGAATCGACTGAACTGGATGATTGAGACGAGTCTATTACTGTAACGCCTTGCCATTGCCGTTTGCTTCAAAAACCATAAAGACAACCGAAAAATTAATAGCACTACTTGCACGGATGAAGCAATTTACCCCCCTGTGATCTTCGAAAATAGCAATTTACCCCCTCATGTTAATTAAATAAGCAATTTAACCCCTCAGTTAAAATTAAAATACCTCACTGCCTACCTGCGAATTTTAAACATTGTAGTACAGGTGAAATGTCAAATATACCCTCCCTTATATTGAGAATAGATGGTTGACATTCCACAGATGAAGACGAGAGAGACTGAGATGCTGTAAAACCTAGATCTAAGAAACCCCCAAATCGTTCTGAAGAAATCTTTGAAAACTGAAAGAACTTATGAAATTTTTTTTGAAACTCGGTTGAAAACTGCAGATCGTTGTAGTTTAGGACAGAATATCATTTTTTTAGGGTTTTGAAATCGAATATTGGAGGAGATATTGAGCTGTTGGTGGAAGAATCTGGGTAGTCCTTACAAAGACTCCATTGTGCTTTTGATACACGAGAACCCGAAGGCGCGACTAGTGTTTTTGTGTTATGTTTTCTATCTTTGAGTTTTTATTTTGAATTTTTTTCTTATCTTCGAATATTTTTCAGATTTTAAAGCTTCTTTTTTGGTTTTTTTTTTTTTTTTACTGCAAGGTGACGTTCGACAGTTATTTGCTTTGTGGAAACAAGACGAGTTAGGGTTAGGATTCGGATTTGGTGTGGTCAATATGAAGGTATGGATTACACTATTTCTTCTTTCTACTTTTAGCAAAAATAGTTTATTTGTACTGGGGGTGTGGCCCCAGGTTGTTTATCTATATCTTTACATTAAGGGAGAGCACTTAATTAGTGTCTCCCATTTTTTGATCTGTCAATTTAAGTATTAACTAATTAATTTACTAATTAATTCATTTATTTATTTATTACCTAATTAATTTACTAACCTCCCACTACCCCACTCCTCTAAACCTCAATCTCTCTTCCAATTAAGTGCCTGCATTTTTGTTTAATTGGTGTCTAATTATTTTATGGTATGTCATTTTTTATTTGTTTAAAAAAATCAACAATTTTTTTTTTTTTTTTCTGAACTAATTATCTCTCACCTTGGGCTTCCATGTTTCTTTTTCTTCCACCATTTTATCTAAATAACTACCCACAATTCTATTTTTTCATATTTTTTTATTTATTTAACTAAAATAAATATTTTAAAAAAATCAGAATTATATTATTTATATTTTAAATTAATTGCACACAGATTAGTTTGTTTATTAAGTATATGTATTGGGGGTGTGGCCTAGGGCTGTAAACGAGTCGAGCTCGGCATTTTTGGTTGGCTCGAGCTCGAGCTCGAGCTCGAATTTCATTTCTATGGCTCGAGCTCTTACAGTACGAGCTCGAGCTCAAATTATATATCTATGGCTCGAGCTCACGAGCTCTTACGGTACGAGCTCGAGCTCGAGCTCGAATTAAATATAATGAGCTCGAGCTTCGGCTCGAGACTTCAGCAAAACAAGATAGAAAAAAGATCGGAAGAGCAACAAAACATGGGGTTACAAAAATTGGCGCAAATATGAAGGCAAATATACAGAACAACCTAAGATCCATGATTTCGAATTTTTTACAGGCTTCGTTTGAAGTTGATTTATTCAAATAACAGAGCTTAAGAGATGCAATGACAAACTTGTTCGCGCTTCGTGTTTGGCCAGCACTACAGCAGTCACCTTCCTCGTTGCAGACGGTGGCCTGAGAGGTAGCAAAAGGCGCTCGAAGAGGAAGACGTCGCTCGTCGAGGAGTTGCCAAAATAGAAGGTTGATGGCTCAAAATGTTCGCCGTGGAGAGAGCAGTCGAACGGTGGTAGTCCGCCGGCAAAAGGACCCACCTCTTTTGGTTCCGTCTCCGGCGATTTCTCTCCCCTCCTTGTCGCGAAGTTTTGCCGGCACCTCGCTTGAGTCTTCTCCGCCGTCTTTGGTCCTTCCTCGTTGCGCTAGTAGATGGATTTGGGGTTAGGATTATGGGTTAGGGTTGGATTTGAAATTGGGGAGAAAGAAGTCGGTGGTGAAGTGTCAGAAAGAAAGAGAAGGAGGGCATTTATTTTTTAATAACATAATTGTTTTGTATATTTTTTAATAAAATAATATTATTATAAATTAGTAATATTAAATATTATTATTAATTATAAAAATATTAAAAGTATTGTATAATATTTTAATTTATTGTTATAAATATAACTAATTAGTTTAGTATTGTATACTATAATTAGTAAAAATATAAAAAATATAAAAATATATGTTCATTAAATTATTAAAATACTTGCACATAATTGTATAGTTATTAATATTAGTTAAAAATAAACATAAATTATTTTTAAAATTTGTTGATCTCATTATATGCAAAAAAAAGTTAATTTTCAAATTGTTGGTGTAAATTTTTAATAAAATTATATTGTTATAATAGTTTAGAATATGTATATATACATTAAATTATGAAAATATATATATATAATTAGTAAAATATACAAAAAATAAATAAAATTCATATTGAATAATTTAATAGTGTATGAAATTATCAATTATTTGGAACAATGCTATTCAAATACATAAAAATATGTTATAGTTGAGATTGATGTAAATTCACAACCTACAATAAATTTGTATATTCAAAAATGTTAGTATTACATTAATTTAACTATTATCTTTCATTGCTGAGCAGCATAGGTTAATCGGGCTATCAAAATTTCAGATCAACCGTTAGATATGGTCAAACTTATAAAAAAATACATTTGATAAATTTTTAGATTTATTGGGTACGGATGTCGAGATATCGTATTCGAAACATAAGACTAATCATTCAAGACAGTGTATCGTTGAATCAGGCCATGTGATTTTAAATCATACCGTCGGATATGATTTAATTGGACATGGACTTATATATATATATATATATATATATATATATATATATTAAAATTTGTGAATCGGGTCGTTGGATTTTAAGATATCGTAATTATTAATTAAACTTTTTAATCTCATTATATATTAATATATATAATAAATAATAATAAAAATAATTAAAATTGTTCAACCATCATTATTATTATTATTATCATTATTTTTAAATTAATTCATAAGAATAATTAACATAAAATTTATATGTGTCATATTAAATAATTATTTTATAAGAAATATTATGATTTACTAAGTTGCTGATTAAACTTATTTTTGTATAAAAATTAAATGTATAAATAAAGTACCATAATTTATTATTATCCAAAATAAAATATAATATTAATTAATAATTATAATATGTGGTCAATTTTGAGTATAAATTTGATAAAGTATTGAATATGAAATTAAATATATAAAATTTTAAAAAAAAAATTATATATAAAAATAAAAAAATAGCGGTTCGCGAGCTGAACGAACAGAGAGAAATCGAGCTCGAGCTCAAAAATCAAGCGAGCTCGCGAGCAAGCTCGACTCGTCTGCCACCCCTATGGCCCCAAATTTTGTTATTGTTTAGTATGTGTGTTGGGGTGTTGCCCAAAATTCCATACTGTTATTATATATGTTGGGGGTAGGGGTGCAAACGAGCCGAGCTCGGCTCAAAGCTTTACTTGAGCTCGAGCTCCCTTACTTGAGCTCGAGCTCGAGCTCGACGAGTCGAATAAAGAGGAGCTCGAGCTCGAGCAGTAAACAGTGTGCTCGAGCTCGACTCGAGCTCAATTAATTTTTTTTTTCTAAAATATTCAAATTTAAAAAAATATAGACTATTGTACCATATGGAACATATTATTAAAAAATTTAAATATGAAGCATGAAGAGAATATTCATAAGAAGACTAAAAATAAATACGATAAAATAAAATTGAAAGTCATAACATTTAGTCCAATCATATAAACTATAAAATTGTTGATTAAGCTTCTTTTTAGATAATATAAACTATAATACTATATTTTAATATCATCTAAAACTAAAATATGATATATGGACTAATAGCTTTAATATATAGTGAATAAGTACATTTTGTTGTAATGGAATGAAATTGCAGCAATAAAATATATGCATTATATTATATATTTATCTAAACGTATTAAATTATTGATTAAGCTTGTTTTTAAATAATATAAAATAAAATATCATATTTTAGTATCATCTAAAACTAAAATATGATACACTGACTAGAAATTCTAATATATGATGAATTTTTAAAAGAAATATATTTTGTTGTAGTGGAAATTAAAATTATAACAATAAAATTCATATACATTATATTAAATATTTATTACAAAAAATTATTAAAATGTACTAAATTGTTGATTAAGCTTCTTTTTAGATAATATAAATATAATACCATATTTGAATACCATGTAAAACTAAAATATGATATATGGACTAATAATTCTAATATATAGTGAATAACTGAATTTTGTTATAAGAGATTGAGAATGATAAAATTTATATAAATTATATTAATATTTATTTACAAAAAAATTATCAAAACGTACTAAATTTTCTAATAAGTTTGTTTTTAGATAATATAAACTACAATAACATATTTTAATATCATCTAAAACTAAAATATGATATATTAACTAATAATTCTAATTGATAATGAATTTTAAAATATTATTTACAAAAAGTATCAAAACTTACTAAATTATTGCTTAAACTTATTTTTAAATAATATAAATAAAAATACCATATTTTATTATCATATAAAATCTAAATAAGAGATATATTGACTAATAATTCTAATATATGTTATATAAACTTAATAGAATATTAAATATACATTTTTAATAATATATATATATAATAAAAAAGGGGGTGAGCTCGCGAGCTGGCGAGCTCACCCTATAAGGCTCGAGCTCGAGCTCACTAAGAACTCGAGCTCGAGCAGGCTCGGCTCGAGCTCGAGCCGAGCTTGAATACGAGCCGGCTCGCGAATGCACCCCTAGTTGGGGGTGTGGCCCCATATGTATATGCTATTTATTAATATTTGTTGGGGGTGTGGCCCCAAATTTTTATATTTTTATTATATTTGTTGGAGGTGTGGCTCCAAAATTATATGTTTTTTATTAGTGTCTGATATATCTTTTTTTCTTTTTTTTGTTGGTGTATGCAGTCTTTTGAATGCCTTAAATATGAATTATGGTGGGGTGGTAAATTTATAAACAATCAAAATGTGAAATATGTAGGGGTAAGAAACACATACTTAACTAGCTGTCTATGTTGATACAGTCTTTGAATGGTATGACAGGCCATCAATAATTGGACAATTGTATGAATTGGGGGGTATGTATGAAGAGGTGAGTGGGAGACACAACATCTTAAACTTCTATTATAAAGTACTTTTGGAAAGGGGTTGATGAGGATCAAGACTGAATGTCCTGATCTATGTCTTGCTGATTTACAAAGTGCATAGGGTCTAGATACACCAGTGGTAATTTATGTAGAAGAAGAGGATGGTAAGCCAATTCAAGTAATAGATGGTCAAGGAAAGATATTACCCCCTGAGAGTGATGTTGAAATTACATACTTATTGGAGGGTATTAATTTTGATGATATAGAATTTGAGGGAATTGGGGTGAGGTTGAGGGTGAGATGATGTTGATGCAGTCGGGGGTGGGGCTGAGGGTGAGGGTGATGTAGAAGGTGTTGAAAGGGAAAAAATTGATAGGATGAAAGGGAAAAGAAAAGTGTCTGAAACTTTCAATTGTTGACATCTTAGAGTCAGAATTTGATGACTCTTCTGATTCTGATTATGTACAATCAATTGAAAGTGATGACAGTGATGCCCTAGTTTGGTATTTGAAGATATTGAAGATGATGAAGATATTTTTCTTCAAAAAAATCCAAGTAAAAAACATTTGATGAGGAAACTCAAAAATTTGTCGAAAAAGAAAAAAAAACAACAGCAAGACAGAAAAACAGGGAGGTTAAGGTTGAAGAGGGGGAATGGTTCAATGATCTAGGGGAGGAAGAAGATTTAGATAGAGTACCATTAAGTGAAGATGAAAATGAGTGTGCTAACATCCTATCTTCAAAGAAAACATCAATTTAAAGAATGTGGAACTTGTTGTGGGTCTAACATTGAGTATGGTCAACAATATAGAGTGTTGAGAGATTGGCATGTTAGGCATGGTTGTGATATTGAATGGTTAAATAATGAAAATCGTAGAATCACTGTCAAATGCAAACATGATGTTTGTTGAGGCGCTGCATCACCTATCATGGGTGGTACATACATTCATATTAAAACAATTAAGGGCCAACACACTTGTGCAAGAACCAACGATAACAGTTTGGCTAAAACTTCTTATTTGGCAAAACATGGAGAATGCAATTATGGATAATCCAAATATCCATATTCAACAGTTGAAGAATAATTCTAAGGAAATGTAATGTTGAAGTCAGTAGGTTTAAAGTGTTAAAAGCAAAAAAAAACTGCATTAGAAGCAATTAGAGGGGCTGACTCAAAACAGTATGAAAAATTGTGGAATTACTGTGAAACTGTGAGACAGCACAATCCTGGTAGTAGATTGATTCTCAGAAAAGGTTGATGGTTCAGATCCTCCTGTCTTTGAAAAACTTTACTTCAGCCTGTTTGCCATGAAATCTGCTTTTCTGTCTGGATGCAGGCCTTTAATTGGCCTTGATGGATGTTTTCTTAAAACTTGTTTTAAAGGTCAATTGTTGGTTGTTGTTGGGAGGGATGGTAATGTCAATATGGTACCTATTGCTCTTGCTATAGTGCCTGTTGAAAACAGGGAAACTTGGACATGGTTTGTAGGTGAACTGTGGGAAGATATTGGGGGGTTGGGAACTAATAAATGGAGTTTTCTTTCAAATAGACAGAAATGTTTGATTGATGCTTTGGAAGAACTTGTTCCTGAGAGTGAACATAGGTACTGCTTACGGCACATGTACCAAACTTCAAGTTGAAATTCAAATCTCAGGAACTAAAGGATTTTTTTGGAAAGCTACATCCTCTGCAAACAAAAAAGACTTTGAAGCTTTCTGATGATGTGGAAACTGCATCTGAATGGTTAAAAAAGGTTCCTTTTCAGCATTAGGCAATGTCTTTTTTCCCAATTTACTGTAAGTCTGATATAGGTTAACAACTTGTGTGAAAGTTTCAACAATTATATCATTGATGCTAGAGATAAGCCCATAATTACTATGTTCGAGTGGATAAAAACAAAATTAATATCAAGAATTCAAAGTAAGAAAGAAGGGATGGAAAAATACATAGGTATCATATGCCCTAATGTGCTAAAAAGATAAATAAATAACAAAGCTTTGCCAAAAATTGCTTCACAAGATGAGCAGGGGGTGGAGAGTATGAAATAGATCAATTTTTGGATAATAATGTTGTGAATTTGGAGAAGAAAATATGTTCATGTGGCATGTTCCAATTAAATGGTTATCCTTGTGCACATGCATGTGCTGCAATATCATCTGGGAGGTTGATAATTGAGGATTATGTGGATGAATCTTACAAGAAAGACACATATTTAAGGGTGTATGCAGAGATGATTCATGTAGTGATAGAGGTAAAAGATTACATCCAAACCCCTTATGAGCCTCTAAAGGCACCACGGTTGAAGAAAAAAAGAGGCAGACCAAAGAAGTTAAGGAAGAGAGGTCCAGATGAGCTTCAAAACGCATCAACTAGAAGAGGTTTGACGCATACCTGTGGCAACTGTCTTCAAATAGGACATAACAAACACAGTTGCAAGAATCCAACACATCAAAGGTCCAAGTTCTACAATGTAAAATTATTTTTTCTGTAACATATTTTTTCTGTAACAAGTTCTACATGGTCCAACATGTTTTTGTTGTAACTTTGTGTTATTACAGGGGCATGGAAACTCTGAGGAAGTGGCTACTCAAGGTTCTCAAGCACCTCAACATTCTCAAATGATGTAAGGGTTTGTTCAATTAATTTATAGTTCACTTTACCTTTGATTGCATTGTATTGTTTGTCAGCAATTTTTTGATTGAACATTGCAGGAGGAAGCAAACATGCCACAACCATCCGCTGCAGCTCAAAAACAACCTTCAGTCGGTCAACAAGAAAATATCCATTTCTTTTCTTTTTTCCTTTTATAGTCATTACCAAAATTTTAGGTTTCTAAAAGTTTGTTAAATGTTCAAAAAAATCATGTGCAAGGAGATCAAGGCACATCTAATGTGACCATGAGTTAGACTTCAAGTGGACAAGGGGTATAAATTGCTTCAACATAATTGTAATTGTCTCCACATTCTCAAAATTGTAATATATTATACTTGTGTACCTGCAGGCACAAGTTCAATATCAAGGCAGAAAAATTCAGAATTGTTGGAAAAGAAAGATACAGTTCAACAAATAACACAAGCTCCAACATTGACAGTAAAAGATTTAAAATTTCAACACTTAAATATTGAAAATAAATTAGGGAAAAATTATAAAGAAAAACTTTCAGAAACGACTAATAAAATTGAAAAATTCGGTAGAAAGCCTATGCAAATACATTTTATAACCCAGGACCTATACCCCAGGTTGTTCTTTACGTAAAATAAGAGATTATTGACCAAAATAGTCATAATGGAAACAAATCTAGAACATAGATGGATAAACTGGAAGTATATATAATACTATACATAGGATGATGTACAGTCACTTAAAGGCTGGTGGGATAATTATCTAAATACGCCCAAGAAGAAAGAGCAGTATGTACACTTGCTTTAAATACTGTAAACACTTTATAGAAAGATGGTTCGATAATAGTAAAAATATTAGGACCTTATTACAACATTTAAAATGTAAAACTCTCACCTCATTTAGACGGTATAGATGTTTTCCTTAGTAGAGTAATGGAGCTCCCAAATATAATTGTTCTTATTGAAAATCTAAATTCATAGATGGCCCTCCTCGTTTATTTGTTAAAAGAGTAAGGAACACTCTTAGGAAGGGAGAAGTACAAATTAATTATAATCAATACACTTGTGGAAAGTTAATTGGAACTTACAATAAAAAAGAATTAAAATTATGTATTGAAATCATATTGAATCAACAAATTAAAGAAAAAAAATAGAAAAAAAAGTCAATTAGGACAATTTTGTGTTAAATTTGGAATAGAATTAAACCACTCCATAAACAAAAAAATTAGAATGAACTCTAGAAGTTAAAGAGAAGAGGCATACAGAAAAGAGAGAGAGAGAGAGATTAAGAAAAGAAATGAATAAAGAAAAACTTAGCCAGAAAGAATGAATGAAAATCTAAAAATGTAACAAAAAATGTAAGAAGTTGTTACATATGTGACGAAGCAGACCACATTGCAAATAGAAGTAAAAATAAAAAAACCAAAAAAATGAAGAAAGAAAATTAATAATCCTAATCTTGAAGAGAAAGGAAAGAAATATAATATTTTTTTAAAGAAAGAGAATCTTCTCAATATGCAGAAGAGTCTGACTATCAGGATGAAATTATAAAAATAGTAAAAATTTATGAATATTCATCATAATCTTCTGAGTCAGAAGAAGAATTAATGGCTAAATTTCAAGAATTAGGTCAAATTGATGTCCTTACTCATAATCATATAATTGGTTTAGATTGGGAGATTAAAGACCCTGAAATAAAAAACGTAATTCTCAGTAAAATCAATAGTAATATACAGTCACATCATCTGAATTAAACAATTACTGAGTTCAAAGCGTCAGCTCGCTTAACATATATATATGATTATGTGTGCATGTGTCTGCCCTTTTACTGGTAAAACCAATAAATATATCATATAACTGCAAATAAGATAAAAAGAGTGGGAATAAAAAAGATACACAGAAAAATCCCCTTCCCCACACTCCATTCTTCCAACCACAAGTAGATAGATGCATACCATATCCCTGAAACAGTTGTCTACTTCCACTGAATTTTTCTATAGACTATTACCAGCAAATTGTTTTAAGCATCCTACTTCAAGACAAGATTGGTTCTTAAATTCACATTAATATTTAATGGTGAAATAATGAAATGGGATAGTTCTTAGTAAATTTGGTAAGGGATTCTGCGAACCACATATGAGTTTTGATCTTGTCACTGATGGACATGAGATTCGCGATTTAGAACATTGGAAGCAAGTAAGATGGTTAAGCTAATTGGAGACAGACAGAAAAGGATAAACACGTCATTCATGACCAAAAACTTGCGGGATGCAATGTCATAACATATAGCACAGTCCCTCCATACAAGCCAATTAATCAAGAAAGACAAGGAAAAGAACTGCAATGATGATTTCATTGATAAGTAGATTGGAGAAACCCTCTTCACCAAAAATTCAAGAAATGAAATGAAGAAAACCCTCTTCACAAAAAATTCAAGAAAAGAAATGAAAGGAAGAGACCAGTGATTTTGAGTATTTTCACCAACGATTTTTTTCTTTCTTGGATTTTTCTGTGTTGTACCCAACCTCCTAACCTCCGCCGCTGCTTCTCCTACAGGTGTTGCCTTGCACACGGACACTATCAGGTATGCTATATGTAATTTCTCAAACCACATAGAATCTAAGTATAATTATATCAAATCTTAGAAGATGAGAGTGTAAGTATTCCTTTGTCTTAATTAGTCTAGGTGTGTTTGGGGAGAAGAAAATTTTAGATTTTTCCCAACAAATAGTTTGCCCCTGAAAATTCTTTGAAGAAAAAGTTTGTGTTTATGGTAGACTTGTGATCAGCTTTAACAAAAATTAAGCATACAATCGTCTGCAAAGCAAAGAGGGCTCTATGGTATTGTAGGTGTCCTTTCTCCTAGGTTTAAGAGCTTCATTTTAAAAAAACTCAAGAGAAATAAATTGTTATATTTTTTTATAAGGAATAATTTACATATTTACAATATTATAAAAATAAATTATATTTTTTTTAAATAAAATTATAGAGAGATAAGGGATCACCTTGACAAATCCCCAGTTGGGGCATCATTTTTTCGAGATGAGTCCATTAACATATTTCATTATTTTATTAATCCATATGGTAGGGAAATTGAAGTTTTCAAGATTTAACTGAATAAACGTCGACCACTCCATTTTGTTGTAAGCTTTTTTTCCTAAATCGAATTTCATCGCTATAAAACTCTTTCTGAATTTTTTTGGATTTCATGGTATGCAATAACTCATGATCCATGAATATTATATAATCTCCTATGTGCCGGGGAGATACAATAGAAGGAATATCGAAAAATGTAAGTAATTTTCTTTGTGACATTGTAAATAAATAAATTATTTCATTTATGAAAAAAATAGCAATTTATTTTCTTTTATTTTTGAAAATAAAGTAATTTACCTCCTTAAACAGCGAGGTAAATTGTTTCATTTTAAAAAATATAGGGGATAAATTGCTTTTTTGTTTTTCATAGGGGGATAATTTGTGGGAAGAAGTTCAACTTTGATAGTAGCCATAATTTCTTATAAAACATAATATATTGTTGAAGCCATCCGGTCTCGGGGCTTTAAAAATTTATTACTATGATATCTGTTGAATCCATTTCCTTGATTTCCTGTGTAATGAGGTAAATTGCTTCATTTTGAAAAATACAAGAGGGTCAATTACTACATTTTTTAAAATACAAGGAAATAAATTACTTCTTCTTTTTTCTTTTTTTTTTTAAGGGAGTAATTTGCTAATTGGAATATAACAAAGGGATTGCTTGCTAGCATTTTTTCCATATATGGTATGGTATGATTGAAACCGTTACTCGTGAATCCCTAATGGTATATATCAAGTTTTTCCTGATACCATTCCATTTGGGATATTTCTTTCAGGAGTCACCACAAAAAAAAAAAAAAAAAAAAAAAGAACTTTTACTACACTATAAATAACCACGGCTTACATATGAAACTAATCATATATAAATATATATATATATATATATATTAAAAATTTATGATTACATATAATGGATTAATTTTAATGAAAATTAATTTTAATATAAAATTAATTGATTTAAAAATTAAAATAAAACTAATCATTAACCCCATCCCCCCCCCCCCCACACACACACACACACATATATATATATATATATATATATATATATATATATATATGTTGGGTGGAGAATATATATATTATAATCAACTAAAGAAATTATTAATATTGTCATTAATATTGTGTGTATATTTTTATGTATTAATGTTAAATGAGAAAAAAACACTGAAATATGATATTTTCATATGAGAAAATAATATTTTATATATTTTAATCCATCCCGAAAATAGACTAAAAACGAAACCAAGCGTTTGGTTGTAGTGGTTTTTTCCTTTGGCTTATGGAATTCCAGCTGCGTGCTCAGCGGATTTGCTGATTTGGATTCAACCGCTAATTTGGACTCGGTATGCTGCTCTCTTGTCTTTATAATTATACTAGCAATTGGCGCACACGCGATGCGTGACCAAATAAAAAACATTACAATAAAAATATTAATATACTTTAATCAATATATTTAAATTATGTATTCTAATCAATTTTAACACATAGCATCAAGTAAAACGAAATTAAAAAAAAAAAAAAAGGATCAAATATATGTTCGTATCTCCAAATGAAAATGTGATTTGAGATACATAAATCTAAATATTTACAAAACCACAAATACAACCATTGATAAAAAAGTTATACAATATTTTTCTTTTGCAAGTATTGAAAGAAAAATTAAATATGTTATAATATTACAACTTTTGTCAGCTTTATGGTCCACTACATGTCAGCGACACTACCTGAAGCTGTTGAGATGGTTGTCAAAGGCATCAAAATTTTGCATATATCATGAGGGCACACTGTAGGCATAACAAATGTAGTGGTAGAAACGAAGCCCGTGATCTTTCTTTGCTTGTTAGCTGACTAACAGAAAAGATAACTGAAGTATAGTTGTAAAGTCCATGGCTCGTTGTAGTAGTTTAATACTTTTCAGCAGATAAAGAAAAGGATTAACGGAAGCAAAATCAGTAGTAAGAAAAACATCAACGAAACAAAAAATACCACACTTCAATTTCTCATCGAGAAAAATAAAAGCAGACATAGATAACACCTATATAAAAATTAGAACACCAACACAAAAGAATGTAAACAAAATTTGAACCCTTTCTAATGGAACTGGCAGCCCATAAAATTCCACAAAATCATGATAATAAGTTTCATTTACTGAATTTCTCCAAGTTATTAGTTAACTATAATTGTAGTAAATGAAAAAAAAAATAAACTAAGAGAGGGGAAAAGAAAAAAAAGTACCAAGAGAATAAAATACTCAGTATGTATACTATCAGTAGCAAGAGTTAGGGAGTGGTCTTAGCTAGTAATAAGAAAATGAAAATTGACACAGTCCACGTGTGAGATGTTAACTCCGCCAATGAAGTCCAATAAACGCCTTTAATAGCTTCTAATAAAAGTGCTATTGAATAAACTCTATAATCAGGAAATCAATTTAAGAAGTATGCAAGAAAAACGAACAACCTCATGTGGAGCAATCCAAACAAAGGAACCTCGTGTAGTTCATCTGAAAAACTGCATAGCAGGTGGCAAAATCATCATAAGAAATAGAGAATAAGTACTAACTAATGGTGTGAAAACATAAATGCACATTTTTTATTTCTCGCTCCAAAAGATATTTAAATATGTGTACATGCAGAAAGTAAGAGACATGAATTAGAAATAAAAGTCCTAGACAAAGGGACATTAACAAAGATACCTGAATTAACATATGGTAATAACCCGTGGACTTGAACGCAACTTGAGATACCCAAATATACCAATAGAGAACCCTTCGATTCAACAACTATAGTTGTAGATTTTGTTTCCGACATAAACAATTACATCAAGAACTAAAGAAAAATAATCCTTTTAATATATTAACCATTAAAGGGATTGGTGAAAAACCTGGTGGAATTATCTGGTAGGGAGGGCTTTAAACATTTAAGAGATTGGTGAAAAAAGACTGATGGAATTGACAGCCCTTCTAACGCCATAGTTGTCAACCTCCAAGAAAAGTCATATCCGAAAAAAACTCCACCAGACCTCAAAACCTTGTAAACAATGTCCCCCAAGCCAAATGAAAGTCATGACTCATGGGCCTGTCTAGAAATATAAGAATCACATCTGCAAACCAATATTCTAATTAATTCTTGAATTTTACCAAAGACCCACATCCTTGAATTTTTCATAACTCAAAATCCACAAAAAAATTCGTCTTTGTTCAAGAAATAAACAAAAATGCAAGAATACATACATACATGTATACACAACACACAGAAATACATACATCTATACTAATTATAAAAGCAAACCCTTTTTTGTGTCTAAAATGGCAGTTTTTTGTTGCTTTTTACAAAATTTGCCCTTCACTTTTGCATAATGCACTTTTCTATTTTATTTTATAAAAGGAAATTAATAATTTGTGGAGGATAAAGATGGAAAAATGACATTTATTTACAGTTCTCATACCAAAATTTCAATGTACCAAAAATATCCTTATACAGATACCACGTTTTGTAAAACCGTTCCTCTAATAAGAACTTTCCACTCTCTCTCTCTTTCTTCCCAGACGGCCACGTTCTGAAAACTTCCTCCCATTTTTGTACAAACCTACCAAAACCTCCCTGAAGAGCAATTGGAACAGAGGTGCTTCTCTAGATTAGATCGGGATGAAGTTCGAGAAGAAGCTCTACCTAGAACAGAGGCGCTTTTGTCGATTAAATCGGAATGAAATTTTGGAAGTAGCTCTGCCTTGAGCACGACATGAACAAAGGAGGCATTCTCGATAATTTTGCGACTTAGGTTTAATTTCTCTTACTTTTTTCCTTTTCGCACTGTAATATATTAGATTTTTATTTTACTTTGCTACTTTTATTTTGTAAATTAGATATTTTGATTTGCTACTTTTCAAATGGTTTATATGTATGTATTTGTACATCTGTTTGTGCCGCGCATAATGCATGTAGAGATTTGCATTTTTGTTTATTTTCTTGAATCAATACTAATTTTTTGTGTGGATTTTTGAGTGATGAAAAATTCAAGCTTCTTTGTTAAAATTCAAGAATTAATTAGGACATTGCTTTAGAGATGTGATTCTTAAATATATGTAGACGCGGCTCATGACTTCCATTCGGCTAAGGTGGACATTAACAATGCTTATAACGTTTTGAGGTCTGGTGAAGTTCTTTCCGGGCATGACTATTTCTTGGAGGTTGATAACTGTGGTGTTAGAAGGATTGTCAATTTGTTTGCTCGACTGAACGCTTTTCACGTTAACATTGACGGAGGCACTGGGTCCTTGCCTCACCTTGATTCCTTGATTTCTCCCAACCATCTCGAGCTCTTCTATTTAAAAAAAAAATGTCGGCAGCACTCCTTACCAGTCAATTATATCAGGTTTTTTTCACCAATCCCTTTAATGTTTAAAGCCCTTCTTAGCTACCAATTCCACCAGTTTTTTTTCCCTTTAATGTTTAATATATGAAAAATATTGTTTTTCTTTCAGTTCTTGATGAAATTGTTTATGTAGGAGACAAAATCTACAGCTGGAGTTGGTGAATTGAAGGTTTCTCTATTGATATATTTGGGTATGCTCAAGTTGCATTCAAGCCCATGGGTTGTTACCACATGGTAATTCAGGTATCTTCTCGAAAACAGTACGTCTTTTCTAATTATGTTGTACTCAATTGTTGTAATAACTTCGTATATATTTTGGAGTTTGGACATTTCTATAAAGTTCTATTGGGTGCTTGACGAATTATGTGGTAAACGAGAAAATAAAAGAAGCAATATATATAGTGGCTTGCATATTAGTTCGGTATGTGTTTATGTTCTTTTTAGAGCGATCAACATTCTTTGAGTAGAACGGAGTAGAGCATAGATTTAGTTATTTGGATTTTTCTACATTATACATTACGTATTAGTTTTATATTTCAATATGTATGTGATACTGTTAACTATTTGCTGCTAGGTGTAGCTTGAAACATTCATTTAAAATACAACAAATAAGTCTAATTAAACAGAGAATTGATATTTTTACTAGCCATTATATAGGTGATTTCTTTATTCTTGCATAGTATTCTTTGTCTGAATTTCATTTTGTGTTAATTAATGCCTTTCTATGTCCATTGAGAAACTAATTTTACAAGAATACAATAGAGGACCAGTAATGGAGAAAAAGCATTTGGTTCAAGAATACTAAATCATTTATCTAAATTTAATTATTGTTTTGTTTACTGCGCTACATTTCTTCAAGTTCTCTTGGATCGTTAGTTCACATTAAAACACTAGCAGTCGTCTTTCGAAATTAAGAGAATTACTGCCCTTTCAACCAAATTGGTGTGCCTCTTATGGTAAGAATTTAGAGTGACCTATTCAAAAAAATTAAACTTTTAATATAGGCTTTCATCATTATCAATTTTGTTTCTTTGCCCCTTCAGGACCTCCTATCCCTGCATTTCTTCTCAGCCTTTCAGCATTGAGGAGAAACTTGCAACATGCAGTTTACACCACGTTGTTAAAGCCCCTTTATCTCAAACTTTTCTTCTAATTCATATCTCTTATCTTCTGCATGTATAGATTGAGTTTTTCTTCTCTTAGTATCCTTTTTTTTCAAAACCATTCGGAGGTGGGGGGAGCTTCTCTTGGTATCCTTTTTTCTTTCCCTCTTTTTCGGTTCAATTTTTTTTTCATTTACTACAATTATAGTTAACTAATTACTTGAATTCAGTAAATGAAACTTATTACATGATTTTGTAAAATTTTACGTGTTGCAGTTCCATTAGAAAGGATTCAAGTTTGTATACTTTCTTTTGTGTTTGTGTTCAAATTTTAATATAGGTGTTATCTATCTCTATTTTTTATAATTCTCGATGAGAAATTGAAGTGTGGTATTCTTTGTTTTATTAATGTTTTCGTGCTATTGATTTTGCTTTCGTTAATTCTTTTTATTTTTATCTGTTGAAAAGTATTAACTACTACAGCGAGTCATGGATTTACGACTACACTTCAATTATCTTTTCAGTTAGTCAGCTAACAAGCAAAGAAAGATCATGGCCTGCAATTCTACCACTACATTTGTTATGCCTGCAGTGTACTGCCTCATGATATATGCAGAATTTTGTATGCCTTTGGCAACCATCACTGACAATCGCCTCAAGTAGTGGCGCTGCTCTGTAGTAGGCAAAAAAGCTGACAAAAGTGGTAATAATAATACTTAACATATTTAGTCTTTTTCAATGCAAGCAAAAGAAAATTGTTGTATAATTTTGTTATTAATGGTTATATTTTGTTTTTGTAAATATTTAAAATTATGTATATTGGGTCACATATTCATTTGGATGATAAGTACATATATTTGATCTTTTTCTTTTAATTTTATTTTATTTTACTTGATGTTACGTATTAAAATTGATCAAAATAAATACATTGATTAAGGTACATTAATATTTTTATAGTAATTTTTGTATTTGTTCACGCATCGCTTGTGCGTAGATTGCTAGTATAAACAAATTGAAAAGTAGCAAAGCAAAATATCAATTTAAAAAATAAAAATACAAATCTAACATACAACAGTGCGAAAAAGAAAATGTGAGAGAAACTAAACATGAGTCGCAAAATCGTCGGTTATGCCTTCTTTGTTCATATCTCGAGACAGAGCCACTTTTAGAACTTCATTCCATTCTAATCAATAGAAGCGCCTTTGTTCCAGACAGAGCTACTTCCAGAATTTCATTCCGATGTAATCGAGAGAAGCCCCTCTATTCGAATTGCTCTTGTGAGGAGGTTTTGGTAGGTTTGTAACAAAAGAGAAAAATGAGGAGGAGGTTTTTAGAACGTGGCCGGAGAGAGAGAGAGAGAGTGGAATATTTTTAGTCCGAGATAGAGCAAAACAGTTTTCAAAATGTGGTATTAGTAGCCGGAAGAGAGACAGAGAAAGGAGGAAGGAAGAGGTTACAGAGACATGGGTTGTGTGTGTGTGTGTGTGAGAGAGAGAGAGAGGGGGGGGGGGGGGGGGGGGGGGGAGAAAGAAGAGACGTGGGTTTTACCCTCTTTTTATTTTATAGTTTAATTAATTTAATGAAAGGGTATTTTAGGTAGTTAAATAATTTGGTATGAGAACTGCTAGAAATAATATAAATTCTCGTTTATACCCTTTATAAATTAGTTAATTTATTTTGCTGGAAAGAAAAGATGATGGAATTATGTAAAAATTAAGGGCAAACTTTGTAAAAACTAAAAAAAAAAACTGTCAATATAGACACAAAAGAGGGTTTCTTTTTAGATATAGTATAGATTATTATTTATAGGGTAAATTACATAAAACCCCCCTGTGTTTTTAAAATTAAGCTGAAAACCCTCTGTTAAAAAAAATAGGCAAAAAACCCCCTGTGCTTTCATAAACCTAGCTTACTTGCACCTCTCCGTTAAAATCACTTAACGCCGTTAGTATTTTTATCTAATGACTGTTATGCCCTTTCTATTATATTTTATTTCTATTTTGATGACCGTTGGATTTTTTTGATGAAATAAAAGCCATTAGATCTTGTCAACTCATCTCAACCGTTAGATTTATAAAAGAAAAAAGGTTTAGATTCAATCAATTTTTAAATATATTTATAATTAACAATTAATTTTTTATTTAAAAAAATAATAAAACTAAAATTAATTTTTTATTTTTTAAATTGATATTTTCTTTTATAATAATAATAATATAGATATAGATATAGATATGTATGTTTGAATTGAAATAAATTGTGATTGTTCACCTATTTTATTGCTTCAAACAACGTCCATAATTTCGTATTTTTTATTGTCTTCTCTTTAATATTTACTAGCGGGGAACCCGTGCTATGCACGGTTATATCTATATTTATATATTTTAAATTAAATATTTTTTTAATAATATATTATTTGTAAAAGAATTTTTTACATAAAATAGAATTTTAATTTTTTTAATCGGTGATGTTAGTAGTTTTAAATATTTACTGAACTTTATATTTTCAGGCACATACAATATATTTCTACTTATCAAAGTTTATATATGTATGATGATTACTTTTAAATAATTATGACATTCTATTAAATATATAAAATCACATTTTATATATATCCAACCTTGTATAAAAATATAAAATATAAAAATTACTAAAATGTATTGTTTGTATGATATATAATCTATCTTTCATAGGAAACTATTAAAGTACGTACATTTAAAATAATCTTACTTATTAGAAAAAATAAAATATAAACCAAGAATGTATACTTACTTTTAATGTGTTAATAGGAATTGGTGATAAGAGAAGTCATAATAGAAATTATGAAATATTATGTTAATTTCTAACAATAAACATATATGTATACACATATTATTAAATAAAACTATATGATTATCATGTCACTTTAATCACAAAAAATAAATAAATCAAGAATACAAAAAAAAGATATTATACATCTTTTAAGCTTTAAGATAAAATCATAAAATGAAATTTGAAAATAAAATTTAAGATATGTTAAGGAATTGAATTAATCTTTGTATTTATTATTAATCTAACATATGTGTACAAAATTTTCAATTGAAGTAGAATATACATAAGAAGAAAATAAAAATTCAAACAATTGTATGTGGCCTTTTTCAGAAAAAGAGTTCAAATTAAACAAACATGAAAAATACATATATTTATATATGAATGTAAAGATTTACAAAACATATGATCATAAATCTAGTAGAATCATTTCTAGATAGTTCGAGAAACTAATTACAATAATATTAAAATTTGGTGATTCTTTTCATCTTGTAAAATCTTATTAGTAGACCACAAAAAAAAAAAAAAAGAAAATAAAATCTGAAATAGAATGACGAAATTAAACTATAAAATAAAATTTTAATGGATGAAATCTATATATAAAAAATTTAGTGTATAAAAATACAAAAGGGTTAAATATTAAACGAAATATGTGTCTATTAACACTAACTAAGTATATTTCTTTTTGTAGGAAAACCAAAGCCAAAACAAAAATACGAATAAAATCTGAATGAAAAAACAATAACATTGAACTATAAAATAAATCTAAAATATATAGAAAACTATAGTGTATAAAATGATTAAGAGTGGTGAATATTTAAACAGAAATAAAAATTAAATAGCAGATTAAGCACAATTATACTAATAAATATTAAATAAAATACGTATCTATTAATACTAAATAAATTTGTTACATCTTGTAGAAAAACATAAAAAAAAAATAGAATGAAATAGGAAAAAGGAAAACAGAAATAAATTGTAAAAAGTTTAATGCATACAACTATAATATGTATAAATATATTGGTGTATAAAAAGATACAAAAAAATGAATATCTAGAAACTAAAAATTAAATTAAGTAGAATCATACAAATAAATGTTAAAACAAAACATACACCATTAACACTAAATAAATCTATTCATTTTTTTACCAAATCAAGCAATCACCATATAAATTTTAAAAACTAACACCATAAAAGAAATAAATTAACAACTAATAAAAAAATATAACAAAAGGATAGAGATTATTCGTTCAACAACTTTCAAGTATTATGAAAAATAAAATATAAAATATAAAATGCTATCATCATAAAAAATAAAAACACCGCTCTACCCATAAAAGATGAGTGTAAAAGATAAATAAATATTAAAAATTAATATACAAAACTTCAAAGATCATGAAAAAAAAAAAAAAGAATGAAGATAATGAAAATATGTAGAACATCGCTCCAGCCATAGAAGAACAATAAAAAGAAGCACACAGAGTGCTAGATTTTGAAATCGTTTAATGAAAAATATACAATTGATAGATCTGAACCTATTTAATAAATGAAGAGATGCAAGGTAGATTTTGTTCTATTTATAAACAAATATGATGGAGACCATGATCGTTAGGTAAGTTTAAGATAAATACAAATTAAATTTATATTATAATATTGGAGATAAAATTTCAGATAAATATGAAATAAATATACAATATATTTAAAATAGATGATATTTCTAACTAATAAGATTTTTTCTTGATAATTAAAAATAATTAAATTATAATCTTAGAGATAAGATTTCATGTAAATAAAAAATAAATATTTAATATATATTTATCAAAAATCTTAACTTCAAGATATATATAGATCCTAACTAATTTCTATTTATCTTAAACGAATACATATTTATATTTATATTTTGTTTTTGCATTACTAAAAATTCTTTTATTGGTTAAAAATCTTATAAACTTTAAATTAATTAAAACTTCTCTGTATTTATTTAGATAAATTCAGTTATAGCTATGATGAAATTAAAAGTCAAGTTAAAGAAAAAAATAATATACAATATAATTAAAAGAACTACAGGATGAGGAATAATTAATAAGTGACAATTTATATATATACATTTATATATGTATGTATAGAAAATAACAAAACATATAAATAACAAATTAACATGTGGGAATTGAAAAAAATATAAAATTAAAATGAAAAATACGTTGGAGTTAAATAAATATTTAAATGGAAAAATCATTAATCATGGAACAAAAAAAATATTATTTGGTTATTAGATTTTGGATAAATATAAATATATACAAATATGATGGAGACCATGATCATTAGGTAAGTTTAAGATAAATACAAATTAAATTTATATTATAATACAGAATTAATATTGTATTATCAAATAAACTTACTCTTAAAATAAAAGATAACTACTAATTAATATTGCATCATTGGAGTTAGGATTCCGGATAAATACAATATAGATACTTTATCAAAATAATAATTAAAAATTTAAAAATAAGCTTTTGGATATATAAAAAATTAATATTTAACATATTTAAGTTAAATAAAATTGTGTTTGGATAAGCACAATGTATATATTTTCGTCCATTTTTTTATTAAAAATAATAATTGAAATTTTAAAAATAAATTTTGGATAAATACAAAATAAATATTTTAAGTGAAAAGATTTGGATCAATAGAAAATCAATATTTAATATATTTAAATGAAATAAAATCACCAACCAATGAGGTTTTTTCTAGTGAATTAAAAATTCAAAAACACAGAAATTAGTATTCGGTCAAAATTGACTCAATTTTGGTCAACCATCGTTCTGCTATATATATATATATGAGAAAAACTCAGTAAATTAATAAAATTATTTTGTCGTCAATTTGTGACTTGATTATCAATACAATCATGCCAAAAAAGCAATCTTCATATGAAGAATGATGATAAAATGAGAATTAATAAAACACAATGATTTAGTTTTGCAAAATATAAAAATTTGTGTAGTTAAATTAATAGGCAATTTGAAATTATTGACGAATGAAGAACGATGATATAATAGTGAAGTTTAAGTTGAACTTGTGTAGATCACAATTCATGACAGGTTGCGGTAAAATTTCACCAGAACAATAAAAATGAAGAAACTAATTGACAACGAT